>JAMKCH010005611.1:0-141894 GCA_023653785.1 Ophioderma brevispina
GATATTGTAAGCTACTCTACATTGTGTTTTTAACATACACGTCATACAGGGGCAATTCCCATTTCTTAGACCCATTTAGTCGTTCTGACATAATTGTAAGAAAAAGTGTTTAATGCTTTTTGATTTTTTATGAGGAAAGAGTTATGGAATGTAGAAATCCCTTTTTAATGTTCGTTTTGGCACTTTTGGAGTTGTTGTTTGATGGGTAATTGTAAGGTGATGTTTCTCGTGATTCATGTATATAGTTTGGCCTACCAAAAGGGATGAAGTCAATTTCAATTGTATACGACGCCATTTTCCAAAGTGGTGCATCTAAAAGCAAAAACACCTTAGAAGACAGTTTTGGTCTCATAAAGTTTTTTTTTTTCGTGGCAAAGGAGTTAAATAAACCCCTTCCCAAACTATCATATGTTGCATGTGCCGAATTTTTCCAAGAGACTGACATCTATTGACACACAAACCTGGCAGGTTTTTAAATAGCCTATATGAAGATGATTGTGGTGTCAATAATTTTTAAGATTTTCAGGATCAAGGGGTTCATACGACACTATTTTCTAAGGTGTCGGACAGTAAAAGGCAAAAAATCCTTTTATACTTCTTACTATTACAGTTACCTAGGATGACGATGTTGGTGACAAAGTTTATGTTTTTAGTATTATAGTGGAGAAAGAAAAAAGAATCGATACTAGAACATGGGAAACAATAGTGTTCGATGTGCTAGTCTCATACCTACTTTGTATGCTTATGAGTCAAGGATTTCAACAGCAATATTCTTCAAACTGTCAATGAATCGTGAGTCATTATCAGGGTAATACCAATGCGACACAAAGGTGACACCTTGACCACTTATAAGCTTCTATTGCATTCATTCCAAACATATATCTGGTATTGCAGGGAATTTTGATGTTTAGGCCTGTACTATTTAGGAGATAACTATTATTTGTTTCTTCAGAGTATGTCAATAGTAAAATGGCCGCGAGTTTCAAACACTTAAATGACCATAATCACGCGTACATCGGTTGTGTGAATTGTTTGGGTTTTCGTTCATAGGGAACCTAAAGATTTGAGTTATCTGGGTTAATTTATTTTTATCAACTTGGTCACATTAAGCCTGATTTGCGTAATTGAACACTCCTGGGGTTTTGTACTTGCAAAACAAAAACCAGTGAATACATGTATGGAAAGAAACACCACATATGTATCATTTACCGTTTTGAAAATAGTTTTTATCGAACTCCTTGACCCAGAAAACACGTAATTTTGGACCCCAAAATCGTTCATAGCTGATATAATATAATAAGAAATACACGGTTTTCTTAGATTGGATTCGACCATCTGTGATAAATACCTTACATATTTAAAATTTCACAAACTCCAGACAATTAGCAATTGGATATTGAACCTCCGGTGACCCATGACAACATAATTTACGACACTAATCCGCACGAGTAGCGCGATTACCCGTAAAATGGCGGCCATTTTGGAAAATGTTGCTTTTATGTAAATTGCCATCACTTTTAATTTTTCTGTCATCGCAGTATTTCGTGAACTACATCAAAGCCCATGATCGATTTAGCTATGATTGCAATTGCAATGTTATTATGGTCTGGTTGACGTAGAATCTAAGGGCCCTTTTTTCACTCATGCTGCAGCACTATAAGTTTATAGATAAAAGTGCGTATTGCTGCTGAGTCATTCCGTGCCTGCAAAATTAGGTTATACTTTAGAAATATTCATCAAACGTTTGATTATTTATAAAGAAATAATTATGATTGGCCTTGTTTCATTTTGAAAAAAATGATTACTTCTCATTCATCGAGAGAGTTTTCCCCTAAAGTTGTTATGCACCTTTGGTTTCTTTGTCGTTATGCTAATTCTGTGCGGGGAGTATAGGTATGCAATATTTGACTTTGTGATGTCTAATTTGAAGATTGCTCATTTTTAGTTATTTGTAGACTTAGTATCTATTTGACTGTCCAGCATATTTACAACGTTATAATCATATGGGACAGAGGAAATATGAAAAACTGGAGAACTTTATCAGAACAAGGACTTCGGTACTGCCCTCCCCGCGGAATCATTCAATTGTGGCTAATATACAGTTACCGTAGAGTTTCAATTCGCGTTTTGAAAGACACTGGTGACACTAAAGTTAGGGCTGGTATTCTGAAAGGGAGTCTAATAAGACTTGGGTTAACCTAGGTGGTAGTCCTTACAGGAGTCGAACTGTGTCCTGTCAACATACTCTGAAAACGTGTCGGAAATTAACGGGTCTGACCAATTCACTCAGGATGGGGTGGGCCTCATGAGGAATTTTCCACCCGTTGCAGCAAACTTTAGAGTACGTTGAAGGAAAAAAAGTTCACTCTTTGTAGGACTAAACCTGGTTAAACCAAGGTCTAAAGTTAGACTCCCTTTCAGAATACCAGCCCTCAGTTTCAAAACCTGCCAGCTAGAGGACATTGTAAACACAGCTCGAGTGAAAAGTTTGAGTTGGATTTGACCGGCGATAATTGGAAAGCGTTATGGGGGATATGTTATAAAGGGAAACCACGAGAGACAGAAGATTCGTAAGTTATGTAATTCACGAGGGCGAAGCCCGAGTGGATTCGTAACTACGAATATTCTGTGCGAGTGGTTTCCGACTTATCTTAAATCCGGAGCAACTTTAACATGACCTATGTACAACTGTGTGACCCTTGTATTGATTTTGTGTTTTAGCCTATAATTCTTAAGCTTTACGTTGTAGATAGTACAAAGATACCTTTCTGATACCTTGTGGGTAGACAAATAACATGGTATACTTTTCAACAATGATTACATCAGTTTAAACATTTGACCCCTGTACCAAAACTTTGTCTTGGCCCCCCTCCTTAAGGCACCGTGTACTGCACTTAAGAATCACGTTTTAGGGGTCCCTGTCAGTCTGTCCAAATCATATATAATCACTCAACTTTGTACTTGAGATGTGTTACAAATGTCTGCTAACTCGCGGGTTCATGTACGACTAACCCTGATTTAACCTAGGTCTAAACTCCCTTTCAGAATACGAGCCATTGAGTGCAATGATTTTTTTTTCAATATTCAGGTAAGCTGGACAATAAAACGATGGAGATGATGAATTTACCCCGTTGTGGTATGGCAGATAACATGGGCTACTCCAACTCAGCTCGCAGGAAGCGCTACGCTGCTATGAATGGATGGACTATTAACGATTTGACTTGGAGAATCAACAGCTTCAGTCCCGATCTTCCGAATGATGACATTGATAGGATCATGGAAAATGCATTAAAGGTAAGCAGCGAAAACATTACCAATCGAATTCATAAATTGTAATTCATGACCCATCTTGAAGTAATCATTAATATATAGTAGGGAGGCTTAGGATGCGGAAATCTTTAGTTTATCAGTGGACCCAAAAAACAATTCCACATTTCGCTGCGTGTTCATGTCGCGTAAATGTCTGTCATAAACCTCCCTAATTTGGGGAGGGCGGAACGTATATATATTCACAATAAAATATGTATTTTAATCATCCATTCCTCCACCGTAATAGAGGAGTCCCACTTCGTGTAAAACGTGTTCTGGGAAGTTAATGAATATGGCAACTATGGGAGTTTCCGTAACCTGACCCATCTGACACACTTATGAATTCGGAAACCCTTCACGGAGTAAAGACACGTTTATTCCGTTAATTTGGTCTACTTCATCTTCATCTAGCATCTTGATGATACAACTTTGTCATCCTTCAGCATTTTGATATTGGGAAGGGAGAGGGGAAATATTTGTTCTACATGGGGATAAAACGATTTATAGACCTTGTACTGGTTTTAAAAGGTATTGTTTGCTACATCTACATGTTACAACCTTTTGTGTTTGCACGACCAAGTGACATCATCGTAATTTGGATTCAACACACTTTCGTAGCCTAGAAATGATGACTGGAATGTTTTGTGCATACTGTAAAATTTGAAACTTAAAGGGGCATTTCGTGATCCACAACCTCGTCCCCCCGACTTACCTAAAAAATGTTGAGATTTTTATATCATCTGAACCGTTAGCCTTAGTAATCCACGTGTGCCCAATCTTAAGTGCAAATTCGGTCGCATCTGTAAGAAATTCGCAATTTTGTATTTCTGTCCGTAAACGGACAGAAATTACAGCACAGTAGCCTATGGGACCGTGGGAAATGAGCAATTGCTCATTACACAAAACCGCAAGATCGGGATCAGTTCAAATTTTGAAAATAAGCTTTTCTTAAGGATATCTAGTGATCAATGAATAAGACAGAAGGTGCTGAAATCACGAAATGCACCTTTAAATCTCTAGCTTGCTTGAGGACTATTGGACATTTTACTGTCTTTGTACTGAAAAAGGAAGACTTAGTTCCACCTCTTAGACAAGACTTTTTTTACGAGTCACGTGTTTACTGATTTGGAATGAAGCCTTATTACTTGTTCATGTTAGTCTCCCGTGGATATTTTTTTTTGTATTATTGGTGATGATTTGTTAAAGCAAATTCCTCAAGTAAATCAGCTTACTCTCAAATTGTATGAGATCAACTATTAAAGCAATAATTTATTTTATCATGAATGACAATGATACATTTCTGGTAACCTTGATTTTGTTCACCAATTTGCATTAAGACCGGTGTAAAGGAGATAAATACATGTAGTCCGCCCGGAGCCACGTGCAACATAGGTTATCATGTGAAAGTATCATCTCAATTCTACGGTCATTTCAAACATCCACCCATTTGAAATCACTATGTTACAATACATTTGATTTCCCTGCTGGATACAAGATTATGATGATAACTTTTTTCAATTATGTGGATATTTAAATTCACTCGTGACATTTGAGGTGCTTTAAGAATTTTGATTTTGTAAGTGGCCATTTGTTCTACCTGCTTTTCATGGTTTGGACATTTGATTTACCTATTAACGTTTGAAATACCAAAGATTCCAAATGCTCTGATATTGTGGAGATTTGATCTGGAAAAAATATATCGTGTCAGACGTCCAAATACACAGTTCACATGTCCATAACCAATCTAATATCCAGTTAGCTGGGTAAATTGTCCATTTCGTATGGCGAATAGTGATTTCAGCTGTCACAACGACACCAACCTCAACCGTATTAATGCATTATTTGAAAAATGTTCTTTAGTTCTTGGGCAGTTTCGAGCATATACAGATATAACTATACATGTGCCTTTTCACTTCAAAATAGTCTTTACTTTGTTGAAATCTGATATTATTTGGTAAGGCATCTTTGCTAGGATCTATTGTCAAATTATATTTGAATTACCTATTCGACATCGCATTACTACCGAAGTCTGAATTTGTTTAAGTACGAAGACGTAATTTCCTTCTTAACCAATTTACAACAAATGCAGGATTATTTTCGATTTTGAATAGGTAACTGATAATGACTTTGGCCATGAATTTACATGATTAACTATTATTACAAATTTAACACGGAGGGTGGTAGGCCTATTTGAATTTGATATATTTCCTTGATACCTTTGTTTTTTTGTTTATTAGGCCTATTTACTCCAAAAGGGGCCAAATTGCTTAGCCAGGTTTTTCCACATCCACCGCTTAGTATCAAGTCTCCAATTCCCAATTCCTTGAGCACGTTAGAATAAGACCGTTGCCAGGTCAACTGGCTCACGCTAACTTTGGTTCGAGCCACTGATCACATTGATCACAATACAAATCCTATGGCAAATCATAATTCGGAACAGGTGAATGAGCCAAGGCGTGAGCCAGTAACCAATGGATACTAACGTGCACTACATCATAGACTATGCCATAGTCGATTTTTGCATTTTTTTTAATTTATTTTTGTGTGCTGTCCCATCTTATTTAACCCAGTATTATCATCATTATCTATTATTATTGTTGTCATTTTCTCTTACTATTTCTATATCCGTTAACCATTCACAGCCGAACTAAGCTCAAATTTAGGCCTAGATCCCTTATGAAATGGCATTATACCACAAAATATACTACGCTCAGGACCTTCAACATGAAGAGAGGGCACTGTTTTCACATACCGGCTTTTATGGGAAATATTATTAACCTGTCAATAGATGGCTCCCTTTAAAGGTTCAAGTTGTGACCGCGAAAGTTCAGTGACCACTTGGCCCCTCTGGAATTGGCCAGGTATGCCCGCCTGTCTTTGAATGTGAACATTCACATGAGTAGTTTAATCGCGCCCCCAATTGACCTGCGTGATAAAGTCGGGGGGTAGGACACGGATCTGCTCGATTTGGGCATTGGGCTTTCCATAAAGTGAAATTCTCAACGGTTAGTATTTATCGTCGCCTTTTTACCCTACTATTTTTTTATCATTTCTCTTTGCGATAGGCCTACTTGGGAAAACACACCCACACAATTGGCAAAAGTTAAAGTAAAAAAAACAAACAAAAATAAACAATTGGCACCGAGTAGTCTAACTACATCAGCGAATTGAGGTAGGAAGCTGATGATCCACGAAATAACCTCTTCGAACTTACGTCAATTCGGATAGGGGTACATGCGACCCGCTGATGGACACAAGATTACATAGAGTTTTCTATTGTGTGGTTATGTGATTTCGCTATTGACGTTTGAGTTACAATTTAGAATATTGATCTTGTTAATTTGACATTTTGTTCTTCCTTCTTTTTTGATTTCCCTATTGACTCCACAAGGCTTGGTCAGATGTATCGCAATTGGAATTTACCAAAACAACAGCCACTGGTGCCGATATCATCATAGATTTCGCCACGGGTAGTCATGGTGATGCTTATCCTTTTGATGGCCCAGAAGGCACCTTGGCGCATGCGTTTTTTCCGTCGCCGAGCACAACCCCATCCATTGCTGGTGACGCCCATTTTGACGATGATGAGACGTACACAGACCTCACAAGTGATGGTTAGTTGTAATTTTATTAATTGGGTAATTGCAAGTAATTAATCGATAACACAAAACACTCGAACTGCCTATTCAAAAATGACGAGATAGCTTGTCAAAATATAGTTAAAGGTCGGCTCAAATTCTCATATGACTAACAACCAAAAAATTAGAGGTCGTGTATGCGTTTGCCAGCTACACATATTTTCAACATATTTTTTCGGACATTTGGCCTTTGAAAATTTGAATTAAATTCTATTATTTTATAGTATAAAGTACCCCTCGGACAAGATAACTTTTCATTTTGAATTGGCAGTTTTCAGAGTGAATGATTGATTGATCGATCGACCAGTCGGTTGGTTAATTGGATGCGTTTTTAATCCAGAAAATTGTTTTAAACCTGTATCTTTCGCTCTGTTATTATTTGCTGGCGATAAGTACTAAAAAGGCATGCATTCATGTTTACGTGTAAATAGTAAAAGACATGCACGCCAAATGTAAATGGTAAAAGACATATAACATACCATACGTGATGCATGTCTATGAGGTCCCTTGAACGCTTATATACTTCTGGATTTATTCCTACTTCAGGTAGGGTCGTCGGAGCGGATTACCGCCCTCCAAGGTTCCATCTGTCAGCTGCTTTCATATCATCCTTAACACAATCTGGTCCCATCTTCGCTTTGGTCTCTCTTTCTACTGCTTCCCCTACCTTTACTTCCAATCGGGCGCCGCCCGTTTTTTCCAACATACACTGCTCCATGCGTCTGAGGTGGCCACCAGTGTAATCTGGCCTCCCTCAGCTTACCACCAAACCACCCCCATGTCATAAAAGTGGCTTGGCTCTAATAAGATTATTTTCCCTGATCTATCCTTCCTCCTCGTCACACACCAACGAGGAACCTCGCATTTTCATTTCATCCCTCCATATACCTGTCCTGCTTCTTGGTGGCCCTTGCCTTTCTTACTTCTTCGGGGAGCCACTGCTCCATCCATGCAACATAAGAAGGGGTTTTTCTCCTGCAGTTTAGGCCCGACTCCCTCAAGCCCTAACGGTCATACGTAAACGGACGGCAGGAGCCGCCGGAGTTTAACCTGATAATTGACGTATGTAGACTTACTAAGTTTCATATGCCGTCTGAGGTGCCAAACCATTCCCTCAGCCCGGGAGTTAACCCGTGATAAAATTTGACGTATGTAACTTACTAAGTTTCATAATGCGTCTGAGGTGGCCACCAGTGTAATCTGGCCTCCCCCTCATCCGGAGTTACCTGATAAAATTTGACGTATGTAGACGTACTACGTTCATATATCCAAGAAAACCTATAGTAATTTGTTTTTCTCCCAGAACCACTTACTTCAAGGTAAGCTGTTCATAGAATTGGGACACAGCCTTGGTTTGGGTCATTCGAGTGTTGCTGGAGCGTGATGGCGCCTTACTAATAAAGCGGATATGATCCCCATTTTCGACTTACTCAGACGATATTGCTGGTATCCAGTATCTCTATGGTAAGAAAACAATCCAAAACTCGACACTTTTTTTTCGGGTTCTGTATTTTTTTATACTTTTAATTAATAAAGTTGCAAGGAAAGCCATATGCACTTTAGTTTGTAGATATTTTCGGCGAAAAGTCTAACGGCTGTTTTCAACAACGTAATGGCAATTACGAAATTCGATAACTCAATGTAACTTTCCCTTAACAAACGTCCAGTGTATGTATTTTTTTTAAACTCAATAAACGCGGTGATTTTTCTTTGACACGTAAAGATGAGGATGATGATATTTATTAATTATTATTCGATTATTTGACGATGATTGTTATGTTAATTATTATTATTATGATATCAATATAACTACTATAATGCGGATACAGGGGAAATTCGCTATTCTTATGCACTAATTTTTGACTTAGGGGAATTTTCGTTTCCCCTTTAACGTATCCCTTTGTTTGCGGTTTATTCCGTAAAAATGGAATGCATATTAATTTTAGTAACTTCTTCTTCTTAATAATTTTAATTAAAAAAAGAAAAATATGAATATTAAATTAATTTGGAATAACTATAAGCGGCGTCATTAGGCTAATGAATAGTTTAACGATTCCCCGTAAGTTCATTCAAGTGTTATTATTATTCGAGATTGTTGTTATTATAATCGCCGTCATAATTTATGAAACAATATGGCACAAAGCGCGCTTTCCTGTTGAATTGGTATTGGAATTCCCGTTGTCAAGCTTCGTAACACACTTCGGGTTTCGGAATTACTGACGAAGAGTATAGTGTTAGTATGCTATTATTATTATAAGTATTACAGGTGAAAACAGTGGCGCTCCCGAGATGACAATGAGACCTTTCGAACCAGAACAGCCATCAGCGTGCCCAAGTAGACTCGATGTCATCGTCAGAATCGCTGGTGAAAGAACCTTTGCTTTTATGGGTATGTTTCTAATTTTCCAAATGTACCCTTCTCTCTCCGTATGTCTGATTGCAAGTGTGTATATGTTGTGTATGTCTGCCCGTCTGTCTGTGTGTTTGTATGACTCTCCCCTCTCTTCATCTCTCTTCCTCTCACCGCATTCTCTCTAAACTCTCTCTCTCTCCCACCCTTCCTACTATATGTTTCTGTAACTGATAGCTTTAAAGGGACATAGGCCTAATGGCATGAGAAAAAAATTACATAATGAAAAGGACCCTTACTGAAATCACTTCCACGAGTTTGAAAACAATTTGGATGTTTACGTTCTGTAAAAACAGAGGAAGAGTTCCAGAGGAAGGTGGCAGTTTGTGGCAATTCTGGAATTTCCAGAAATTGCCACAAACTGCCACCTCCCCATGGAACTCGGTAAGGGTCCTTTTCATTATGTAATTTTTTTTTTCATGCCATTATGTCCCTTTAAAGGTGCATTTCGTGATTCCAGCATCTTCTGTTTTATTCATTGTTCACTAGATATCCTTGAGAAAAGCTCTTCACAAAATTTCAGTTGATTCCGACCTTGCGGTTTTGTGTTATGAGCAAATACTTGTTTCCTACAGTCCCATAGGACGCTATGCTGTACAATTTCTGTCCACTTACGGACAGAAAATACAAAATTGCGAATTTCTTGCAGATATTACAGACTTTGCACGTAAGATTAGGTACACATGGATTACTAATGTTATCGGTTCAGATTATATAAATCTCATATTTTTTAGGTAAGTCGGGGAACGAGGTTGTGGATCACGAAATGCCCCTTTAAATGAGTTGGTCGGTAATTAGGATTTGCTATCGACGAAGTCTTATTTTTTCCCTTAACAGGTGAGCAGGTATATGAACTAGAGGTTGGCGGGTTGGCAGATGGATACCCTAAGCCAATTCGTGAAGTGTTCCCCGGATTACCCAACGATTTAGACGCGGGATTCTACTATAAAAATAATGGCAAAACTTATTTATTTAAGGTGAGAAACAAGTATTTTTTGCAAAGTATGGGTATGCATGGTATAAATAAGTTAATCTTTAGACAAGATAAATGTGACATAGAAACTCTTTAGTGTTCTTTATTACGGAACTTTGCCAAAGAGTAAATTTTTATACATAATTCCCCGAAAACTAATATTAATCACTGTGTGAAATAGCTCAAATTGATGTCCTTCATATAGGAAATCACAACTTTGTAGTTAAATTCCGGATCCGAATTCATTTCACAATTGTGCTGGTATACTATTAAGTTGTAACCTGTGTAAATCAAAAAAGGAAAATCCGATTCATATCAGACTTTGAAATTGAGCACTGTTTTAATTTGGTTATTTGTTTTAATTTAACAACCCACAAGAATTAAAATATAAATCGTTATCTTTATCCCTTATTGCGGGTGACCGTATTAAGATACCGTGGTATGACAGACGATGGATATCCTATAGCAATTAGCCGCGTATTTAAAGGCCTGCCAGCGATATTTGACAGCTGCTTGTATTATGGGGTGAAAATGGCCAGAATTTAGTCACTAAAGGTAACTAAAATTTCGCGGTTCTCGGCTTTGACGGTCACCGTCTTGGTGCCACAATCGTTAATAAAAGTGGCACATAGGGCGCCGGGGTACTCGCGGGGTACTCTGCTATTTCTTACTTTTTCTAGTAGAAAAGGATCAATCAACGCCAATTCAACCAGCCTTATACCATGACAAAGCACGTTCCTTCTCATCCAAATCGCCAATCACCCCCATAGACACAAACACCCTCCGAGTAAAATAATATAAATATCGTTGAGTGAAAGAATGTCCTAAGTGCAATAGCTGCCATGTTGATACATTTGTGTGCTGCCCATGTATAGATATGACTTTATCTCCTGGGTCGGGGGCTCTTGAAATGGTTCTTCAGCAAAACCAGCACCTGAAGAACAATTTCAAGAGCCAAGACCAAAAATTGGCATAGACGTAGCCAGGGTTGATGGCAATTCTGAAAAAAGGGCAGATTGCCCTTACGACTTCTTGCATTCACATGAAAATTAAGCCATGTTTAGGTTGTTGAACAAAAAACAATCATATACCTACACTTTTCTCTTTTTTTATCCCCGCAGGAGACCAATTACATACCGCTACAATCCATACTCGGAAGAAAGAATGACAGTGGTTATCCGAAGCCTCTGTCTGTGTGGGGTCTGCCTGTGGACACGATTCGATACGCCCAACAATGGAGCAACAGTCGCACTATTTCTATGCTTGGTGATATGTATTAGCGTTTCAACGACGTTACCTTTTCCATTGACCCGGGTTACCCACGTCCAACCGCGTTTTGGTGGTTCGGATGCGGCGCTATCGTAACTGGAGGAGACCAAACAGGGGGAAGTTTAACCGTCGCTGTTCCCAGCTCTCTCGCCGTGCTTTTGTCTGTTTCGTCTTCTGCGTTCTTCATTCCTTTAACTTATATGTTCAAACGTGCCACCTAACCCCCACTGGAACTCTTCCTGTTTTTACTGTTTTTACCAGAATGTACACATCCAAGTTGTTTTCGTTGATTGAAGATTTCAGTAGGGTCCTTTTCATTATGTCAATTTTTTTCATGCCTTATGTCCCTTTAAGATTCTAGAATCTCGTTTTAGTTGTGTCATGTTAAAAGAATATTTAATTACAGTGAAGTATGCATGGGCCACTCAAATGGCTTTCCACTTCACTGAATGGAACCCCCCATTGCATATTTCACCTTATGAAAAATACTCTTAGCAGGGCATGCATTCATAACACACACACCACGACTCAAAAAAGGATTGCAACGTGCAGAAAGAAAAAAATATTTTATATCACCAATTATTGCACCAGAGTCTTGCATACCACATGACGTAATGCTGTCGGAGCTGAATTTTGCAAAATTCATAGAATCCAAAATTATATTGCTGTGTTCTCTTTGGCAGCCTATTAATAACCATGGTGACTAAGGATAAAAAATCTTGGGTGGACGACTTTCGTGCATGCATGACATCTGAAAAAAAACTCCCTTGAAATCTCTGAAAAGGACTAGTCTATCTTAAGAAGTAATGGATTTTCATGATTGCATGGTTGACGGGTAGTTTTCTCAAACTAAGTGCCATGTGGACAGTAAATTTGAGCCAATTCACTCGCGCTTATCAATTTCACTCGAATGCCCACTTCTAGCCACAGTAACTGGAAATCTTGTGCTGGGCGCAGCGCAGTCTGGAGTTGCCAGTTCGTGATTCGTAACTAAAAAAACTGGTCACCATATGTGCAAACTTGGTATTGGTGGATTGGTGTGATTCTCTAAGTGTTTGACATGTGAAAGAAAAACATGGCTCAAGTTGTATCATTTTTTCCAGATGCTATTAACGGTACAAGTGAGTTAGTTGTAAGTAGCGAGAGTAAGTTAGTGTAAACCTAAGAGCTTTATCATCAAGTTGCATTTCGGATGCCTCATAAATTTTTCTTTTGTTCGGATTTTTTGAAGGACTACAGTCGTAATGGACCGTTATCTCCATTTCCAGTCTTCTAAAACAGCACTCGATCAAATGTAGTATAAACCCTTAGAAAAACCAGTTCAAAGGTTAACGGAGCCATTATGTCGTTTGTGTCTGTATTCCATCCGAAATGCAATCGGTAAGTATCATTGGTCAGGCCTCTAATCCGCATCATCAAGTAACATGACAATTAGAATCAAATTTAGCATTCTTTGAGTTTAGGGAATATCATCTGTTTGACAATTTTACATTCATTACGTCACGTGTAGTAAAACCGTAGTATTCATTGAAAGGTGAATTGTATATATTTTTTCTGGTGTTGCAATACCTCTGATTGAGTAAGTGTGTGTATGACGTAGACAAGAACACCGGGAAATATTTTAAAAAAAGAAAAAATGTCAACTGTGGGATTCTATGCCAAGATAAAATATCGTGAGCGTTTTACAAGAACTGTTTGGTTTATAATCTCTTAAAATGTAAATACCGTTTGTTTCCATGAGATACTTAAATTTGCATGCTGGTCATGCAAATTGTAATGTAGAAATTATTTGGTATTGTAAAATAAAAATAGAATGACAGTAATAAAAAGTGGATGTGAAGCATGTTGGCTTCAAATTATAAAGTAAATTTTCACCTTTCTTAGTACAGTGAGAATTACAAATACTGTATTTTTTTTTTTAAGTGTTTTAATGATTTAAAAACATACATTTATTGATCATTTTTATTCGAGTCACACTGATCACAACGGATCAACACAAATACTAGGATTTCATTAATTCGGAACAGGTGTTAATGATATGAGCCAAAGGGTTTTGTTGTGTACCAATAACCAAATGATACCCAAAGTGCATACATCAGCAAGTGGTGATATAGTTGAAGCAAATCCTTAGAAATGTGTAACCATTTTCTATAAAAAATTACCCTTCTGATTAGAAGCTCTAAGAAATGGGGTTAGGGTTTTACAGGAGTCCTGAGCTGCACATCCGCGACCAAACCAAATTCGAGTACATGTTGTGACAGGAGCTATAGTACTCGGACTAGCAGTCCGCCTAAACGGTGAAGAATAGGGCAATCGATTCAGTTTACTCTTAACCGCAATATTAGCTTCACGCTTTATTCCTTGTCGTCTCTGGAGCACGGGACTATGGTTCGTCGGCCATCTCTTTGAAACGGGGGCGAAGAAACTGCTTTTATTTTGCATAGGAGGACCAAGCATGAGACCCACCCCCCCCAAAACAAAAAAAAATCCACCCGTTCAAGGACATGCTTCCCAGTATTAGGGGACTGCCAACAAATAAACATCTCAACATTATTTAATTTGGCAATTGATTGTACTGTACGCCATCGCCACCTTGTTATATAAACCCGGGAGCTCACAGACATTTGTAACACATATCAAGTACAAAGTTTTTGAGGGGATTAAATGTGTGGACAGACTGGACAGGGACCCCCTGAAACGCAATTCTTAAGTACAGCAAACGGTGCCTTAGGAGAGGGGGTCAAGACAGAAGTTTGTACAGGTGGGTCTAATTTTTTAAATTGATCCAAATCATGTTGAAAAGTAATACCATGTTTATTTGTCTACCACAATGATTCAGGAAATGATCGTTTTCTAATCTACAATGGAAAGTTTAAGAGTTATAGGCGAAACCGCAAATCAATAAAATGGTCATTTCACTTTACAGGGGTCAATTTTTACGTTGCTCCCGATTTAGATAAAAATGGTGTCAAATGTTGATGGGGTTCAAGGATTAAATACGGAATAGTCTTGTGACTGTGTCTAAAATGCTTAGTTTACCAATGTAAGGGCCCAGAATTCACGTCCATTGCATTCAATGGTGCCTCGGCAGGCAAAAGTATGTTCACCATGTTGAATACCACACCCGGCTTAGGCGATCGATCGACTCGTTTTTCACTTTTTGAGTACGCCAAACAGCTCACTGTGGCCTTCGTTTCCTTTGACATAGAAACAGATGGCCGTTTTTTAGTTTTTTGCAAACAACCAATCACCTTTGGAATTAACTTTGACAAGGAAAAAAGGAACTTGAATGGAAAGCGTGCTTCCAAATGAAAGAACGGTTCAATTCCACATAAAATCTTTTCCTAAATTTTCAAAATTTAGATATGCAAGTTCCTAATTCTCGGAAAACTTCAATCGCCGATAGGCCTATCTCGAATGTGACTTTTGGTCGATTGACCTGTTTAGGAAGAATTCGTGACGAATATCCATACATGCATTCAACCACACACACCCATGAACTGTAAATGAATACAAATAAAGTAATTTAAATCAAATTTAAACAAAGTAAGTGGAAAAAGTAAAAAGGTGATGTCGAATTAGCCAGGTAGGGCCCCACATCACCTTTTCACGCCACCATGTGTCGTTAGTGCCAGATGTGGAAGAAAGTTTCTCGATGCTTTAGGCTCATTGGATAGGACCTACCAGCCATGGCTAACCGCGCTTGAAGTGAAAGTGAATTTAATTCGTAGATGAATGTAGCGGATATTGCACCACACCAAGACAAAAATATCATAGCATGATCATAGCAAGTGGTGGCACTCTTTATCTGAGCGTCCAGCCCACAAATGACGGCCAAGTCTCATTCAATATAGCAACTCACCCACAATAATTGAATCAAAATAGATTATGTACGGGATTTCCCTCTTCACATCACACGCACATCATCCATGGTATTGAAGGTGGATGGTCCAGTGAATCTCCTGAAACTGTTCCTCCCACGATTTCGGGTAAACATCTTTTCATCATCGAAATGAAGCAAATATCAAAATAAAAAAATGGGGTACGGTACTAGTTTTTGAGAAACCAAGTCATCCAAAAACCTGTTTTTTAAGTTTTTTTAGCCTCAAATTTGTCCACAAGTCTATGGAAATTACTTTTTTGATACAATGGTTTTGATAATTGTTTACAAAAAAAACGGCTCGATAACTTTTTTTGAAAATTATTTGATAAAAGTTGCGCATTTATAAAATCTTCGATTACTAAAAAAAAAATAGGGTCACGGTTCTACTTTTTTTGTTAGTTTAAAAAGACACACGTTTTTTTTCTGATTCAAAAAAACATTGCGACATTACGGTGTTCAAAGCGTCGTATATACTACGCACTGGAAACGCGTGTAACTGACGCGTCTACCAAAATGGGCGCTCCAAAGTTTTACGCAACATTTTAAACTTGTCGACGGTTTTCAATCCGATCTATCAAGCCAAAGTATACCGGATTCTATCATATTTTTATTATTGTAGTCCTTAACAGCACCGGCGTAGTGAGAATTTGAATTTTTAAAGTGCATAGGCCTACGTTTACACAAATTAATAAAACGTTTTATTTTTTTAACATCTTGAAGTTCTGTTCCTATTCTGATGAACAGTTTGATAATTTTCTTCTTTTCGCTTTGTCCTTCTTTATTTGTTTTATTTTTAATAATTTTAGAGAAAATCTCGCACTCACCTGCACATTCCTAGTTCAGTAGGCCTTTAAAACACGCATAATAAAAAATTGAAAACACTTTCCCGTTTCGTAGATTTTCTTTTGCTGTATCGTATATCTATCTTTTATTCCGTGTCTTATACTTCTTCTTTCAAAATTAAACAATAATTTCAATCTTTCTCTTACCTTAGATGGATGCCGCTAAACACTCATTGACTGTAGAGGGGGTCTCGCATTCCTTTCGATGGGGGTGGGGGGGGTCGCATATAGTCCTATGTCAGTGATCAGATCCCCCCCCCTCATATGATATTAGAATATTTGCATGATGTCCCACAAAATCACAAATTACATGGAACGGTCGTGGTTTGGAAGAACAGAATATTGTACAACTTCAAAATTTGGAGAATTGGACAATATTGTGTAAATGAAAATGTTTTGAAAGTGTGGCATAGAAATAGGAAGTAATGCACAAGACCACGTTTGATGCTGTTCTGTTACAAGACTTCTAATCTATACAATACAAAATCCGCATCTCATTTTTGTTCAGCTTTTACTCGTAAATTAAATTTGCGCACATAGTACTGCTACCTCTGTACAATTACTTAGACGCTTGCGTTTGCATCCAGAATTGCTCATACAAAATTGTCCGTTGGCCCAAGATCAAATTGAGCGCGTACGGGGCGCATGAACCATCCACCTTAAAATAAGTGGTTGGATTTTAACTTCTAAAAGGTTCTCTGCCACCTGTGTTGCGTATTCATCAGTGGACTACTCCCCTACAGATATATTCAAGCAGGGCCCGGGCGGAAGCAAATTGAAGTGGTGCGGCGGGCTAATGAGGTCCGTTTGAGCATACGGTCTAAACGGCGTGCAGTCGTGGCTTCTAAGATTTTGGCCAGAATTATGGTCCAGGACATATGGTTCCAGGACCGTGGTTCCCCCTGACGCGCGAAGCGCGGAACCCTTGCAATATTCGCTTTTCCAAAAACACATCTTCCATGCCATGTTGATGGAAACACTTGAATTGTATTGTTCACTTTACATGTGTTTATTATAATGCTTTTTAATGCTTATACAGAGTGGTCCAAAAAAGTTGACACCTTTTCTTATGCAAATTTTTCTCAAATTGGCCATAATATTCAAATTTACTTGATGATATTTATTACCTACAAAATATCTGTTGGAACCTGGTGAAAACGGGTCGTTGTAAACAAACGCTGAATGACCAAATGGCCCGCCCATCTGGAGAAAAAAAGGTGAAAACAACTTTGCACATACGTAATCTGTGGTCACTTAGTTATTGCGACATTATAGCAGAGATTGATACACTCAAACATTGAATAACGCACCCCGTCATGGGACTGGGTATTTATTAACTCTTCTTAAAAAACAATTTCCTCAGTTATAACTTGCCTTATTTTTAGAGCTAAACACAACTGAATCACTTTCAAAAGTGATGATACAGTGACTGACAAGAAAGGAATGCAAGCCCCTTCTAATTTAAATCTCCTCCATTTGAAGTCAACTTAATTATTTTGTAAAGGGACATTAGTTTTTTGAAAGTGTATCAGTGGTTCAAGTGTACGTCTCTTGGTTCAGTTTAATGAATTTCAAAGGTACCCAACCCTCACAGAACTTGAATGGGTGTGTATAGTTTTTTACTTGAGTAGGTCTACATTTCACGCAATGGTATTGACTATTGTTAACCACGATTGCCCCCATATAATTTAACGTTGTGTGTGCAAGTGGTTTTTGACCAATTTTCTCTACCAGCCGCCATTTTGGTATTTGAGCTCTGTTTTCAACTCATTTTCACCAGGTTCTAACACGATAATGTAGTTATAAATCTCTTCAAACAAATATGATGTCCACCCACGTTAGAGCATTTACAGACCAAAGTGTAAACCTTTTTGAACCACTCTGATTATGATCATCGTTTTTAAAAAGTAAATATATATTTGATGGTTAAGTTGGTTTGAACTAAGCATAAAGTGTCCATGGAAAGTTCGTATATAAAAAGCGGTTGGGGGTGGTGTCGGGAGGGTATCCCCCTCCCGCGCAAGCGCGGAACCCTTACTATGTTTTTCGCTTTTCCAAACTATTTCCCATGCAAATTGATGAAACAATTTGAAAAATGCTTTATTGGTATGATCAACGTTTTAAAAGTAAATTCCTTTACCTCTGCTGCCCAGTATTTGTAAATGCATTGTTCTGATTGGTCGTTTACTGCCCTTAGTCTGCAATAATGGTCTGCGAATGCATTTTCCTCATTATACTCACGCTGTTTTCGGTAATAGAATTAGAAATTAAGGGTTTGCAGTATTATTTATGGCTCATAATGTAACCTCGGCCGGAAAATAAAATAAGGACTCGGCTGCGCCTCGTCCCATTATTTTATTTTTTTTTCCGAACTCGGACACATTATTTGCCCATAAAGATACTGCATCACCCTTTATTCTTAAATATATATTTGCTGGGTTTAAACATTTGTTAGAAGCACAGTGATCACGCGTACGTATATCGAGCCGCCCGGGGTGAGTTGCGGGCAAATGCGGAACCATTGCAATGTAATCCACTTTCAAACGCATTTTCTCATGCAAGTTTTGGTATGGTAACAATATTATTTTATATGCCTGACTGAAACCATTTTTGCTAAGCAAAATTAGATTGTATTAGTTTTTGCCTGGAATGACCGCAATACAATCCATGTGCCGCGTAGGATGTGGGTGTTCGGGCGAACTAAGGAGTATTTAGTTTTCCAGGTCATATTTTCTACTTGTTTCATTCAAAATTAGCCTTACACTCAGTTTGTTCTTTTTTTCAGACCGTTACTCAAGTAGGGCCCTATATTACTATTACAATTTTAAATTGGGTTTAATCACTATGACTCAAGTTGGTGCACGGGCCGTTGTCATCATTCGTAACAGGGTAAAGGTATACAAGATTGGTCGCAACGTTCAATACAAATTTCGTCATTCTCAATATGGAGGAAGCCCTATTACCTTAAAGTCTTATTACTTTTTAAAACGGCGATTTCGCGCTGAAAAATTTTGTCAAATTTTATGGTTTCCAATTAATAACATGGCATTTTTTTTTCTGTGTTTTCCTCCGGGCAATTATTTTTGTTTAACCCTCTTATAAGGTGTGGCACATTGTTTTGTACTGGAAGTGGGAGAAATTTTTTTTTCTCGTATGTTGGGTGAATTTTGTTGCTTTAAAAAAAACTTCTAACCCCCCCACCCCCCTTGAAGTCTAATGTGTGCCCTAAGGCCCCGGGAAATTGGTGTTCCCAATGGGCTCTCGCGGCGATTCATATCTCAAGCGACTCGAGGGATTGGGTTAGTGTGTCCCCTCCCGCGAGAATCACGAAACCCCTTGCAATGTTCGCTGTCCAAAACGCATTTTCTCATGCAAATTTGATTGAAACAATGTGAATTTGTAAAGTGGTTTCACCGGTTGTAATGTGTGATCAAAGTAAAAACGTAAAATATAATTAATTTCTTTTTGTATAATCAACGTTAGGTCCTAGGCCTATGTAACTTGTTTCGTGTAGAATTCCTATATCAAGCGACTACGAGACAACACATTTTCTCATGCAAATTTTGACAATTATTTTGAAATATGCAAGTTGTCCCCTATACTACTTGAATAAAAAAATGTGCAAGGATTGCAGATTGACCTTGACCCTTGATAAAAATCACTGATTCATAGATCATCGTTGTGTTTTTAAAAGGCAAATCTAATATACTTCCCAAGTGTTGAAAAAAATTAAGAAATCGACTGAAAAATAAGCCAGATATGACAAATTTTGTACGCACACCTCTTTTTGCTCCATTCCAATGGGATTTATACAGTTAAGCAAGATCTTGCGTTAATGTATGATATACGGTGTATAGCATTATGAAAGTAATGATGACCCTTGCTATCTGTTTAAATTGATTTATGATGCCATATCTCCTTATGATCCTAAATGAATTAAATGTTCACACACAATCTCACCAAATTTAATCATGAGTGTAAAATTCTGGTCATTCATTATGACAAGCTATTCCAATAAGGTCTAAACTCTTAGCAATATCCTACACAATGGGAAAGATCTTGTTTTTCTTCCTTGCTTTGCAATAGGTGATTGGGTGTTTGGATTTGTCCCCTATCACTGACACATTGGTAAAATGAGATTATTGATTAATTCCGTATTTTAAATATCCAGACAATTTCACGTTTTATTACGTTAATTGACAAATTCATCATGAAATTGTACATTCTCACAAACCGAGTTTAATATGGTGTAATCCCATTCCCCATTGCAATGAGAAAAGGGTGTGCTTACAACAAAACCCGCATATCTAGCGTACTAATATTTTCAGCGATTTCCTTCATTTTTTCAACTCGTGAAATATATTAAACTTGTTTTTTAAAAACAACAACAAATTATGCGATATAAGGATTGCATTAAGGTCAAGATCATCTTTTAAAAGTTTAATCCTTGCACATTTTTTGACTTCACGTATAGTATAATGCTTATAGAGTTTCATATGTGTCCCCCTTTAAAATCCTACAGGCAACAAACCAAGATAGGTCCCACACTGAAATCGGGTCTATAATTCCTTATAGGTGCAACGAAAGATTTTGGGGCGTTCATATTGGGTTACAGTAGTGATTTCATATAGATAAGACCCCAATATATTTCCTACCTGTATTTGGGCTACAGAAATGCATTGAAGTGAAAACAACAGGCGATTTTATTTGCTTAATTTCAATGTAAAACATACTGTGCTGTAACATAGTCAATTCGAATTTCACAATTTGGTGTACCACAGAAAATGATTCTCAGCTTAGTCATTTCACATGGGATCTGTTTGATATAGAAAGCTTGACATTGGTGCAGAAATCGCCATTGATATTACCTAATTTTTGAATACCCATACTTTATTTAAGACAATGGAAACTTCCATTTGCAACCTTCCGCACGATCTCCTTCCCTCTTTCTCTTCTCTCCTTCATCGTCTATCTCTCCCCTCTCTCTTCTCTTCTCTCCCTCTCTTTTTGCCTTTCTCATCTCTCTCTCCTCTTTCCCTCCCCCTTTCTTTTCCTCTCTTTCTCTCGCTCTTTTTTTTTGTTTTCTTCCCAAAAAGTGGGGGCGGCGATCCGCCGCACCTGGCGCAAGCTTGCGCCGAGCCCTGGTATTGGACATTATTGACGAGATGGGTGAATACATCGAATGAAGAACACCTTCAATGGATTTATGAATGAGCCATAAATAACTGTGTACCATATGTTTGTGGAGGAAAAGAGCATCAGCAACTTCCAGAGACTGTGCTTTTCATGTTTTGATGATGCGATGAGCCGGTTTAGATTACGGAGTCGACATCACCACGCATTGTGAACTTGTTTATACGAATCACAATTCTTCGCCATGATGTGAGTAAATCGCCCATGGGGACATTTCAACATCCATCGAGGGATTCTGTAACTATGTCCAAGGTTATCTCTGCACTTCGATCTCGACGACGACGATGATGACGATGACAACGACGATGACACTAATAGTCTCAGGACTTTACCCTCGGACTGATTCAATAGTGCACTAAAATGTCGCAGTAGCTGCCAGCTAGGGGGCGGGGAGCGAACAGGGTAATCTAAGGTAAAGTTTATTCCTTCCGCAGCCTATGGAAAGGAGAGCTTTGATGGTCAACAAGAAAACTGCATCGACATGGGACAAACTTCTTGACATGTGTGTTGATATTTTAGTGAGTTTTGAGATCTTGTGAGATGTTTTTTGATTGTGTGTTGCTTGCTGGGGGGGAGAATTTGATGATTGCTCAAATTTTCTTTTATGGGGGTTGGCTTGGAATTTGTGGGGGTTCATTGGAGTTCAAATTGGAAAGATCAATTTGTCAAGTTTTTTGTTTATTGAGTACAAGATCTGGGGAGTTTAGAAATCGAGTAATTGGGGTTTAATTAACCAAGAGGGGTCAGTGTTCAAAGGGTTTGGAGTTTTTTGTCACTTTTGAAAACTGGATCAGGCAGGCGCATGAGATTTGTCGTAAACATCGCCAGACTGTGCGATGTCCATGTACAATGTAGCAGATGAAAGCAAGTAAAATGTGAAACTCAAGTTTTTGTGGGTTATTCATTGATTTCACAATGCTTTTGAGGCTTGTTCTCAAAATGCAGGGGGCAACCTTTCATCATTCAGTTCTTGGAATTTGCAATTAGTCAATTTTCAGTCCAAATCATTCCCTAAGTGTGAGGTATTAGGAGATCATCTGGTTTGGATACCAAATTGGGTTTTATCTGTGCAGATTTTTTAAGTATAGTGAGCCAGGTGTACAAAATTCCCAGTTTGTCATAACAGCGAATTTTCTGTCGATGAGCTACCATGTGAGTATGATTTTGGTTGTGTATTGTAGATTGAAGATGCTTGCTGTTAAGTAAGAACTGCTTGTGCAAATCACACTTCTTTTTGAACCTGAGGCTTTAGAAGGTGTGCAAATTTATTATTCTCAAATTAAATTTTAGTTGTGGTGATTGATATAGTTTGAACAGACAGTGTACTGCGTTGTGACTTTACCAAGTTCCACACAGGCTCCATGTAAATGCATATTTTTCAGTTTGAGGTATTCCTAGTTACATTGCATCCGACATACCACAAGACTAGATATGAAGATGCATTTCAAAATGCCAGTACTGCAATTTTTTAAGTGGCAGTGTGTGTTTAAGTTGTGTGAGTGGTGTGGAGTGTCCAAAGCGTAATTCATTTTGTTCATTAACTTTGGAAAATAACAGTGGTTTAGTAATCCAGAGTCGTTATCGCACAATTTTGGCCTATTCAATTTGGTTTTGGCAAGGCATAGAAGTTCTACTGCTAAGATGGTGTGTGAAAGATGTGTCATAAAGTGGGAAGGGGTTTCACCAAAATAATGTGTATTATTTTTGTCGTAGAATTTTGTTTGTCCGGTGTGTCTCAGAATGCTGCTGTACACTATGAGTGGTCCGTTATTCAGAACTGTCGTCGTGTTATTTTTAAAATTGCACTTTTTGAATGGGGGGAGCAATCAGTGCAGTTTTAAGTTTTTTATGTTTCAACCGAATTTATGAAGAAATATTTGCTTATTCTGGCTTTACCAAACTACACCAACTTATAAGATATTTTATTTGCAATATAATTTTTAATACAGAATTTGGTTGAATTAAATTTATCACACGTGGTGGAAGTTCTTGCTATGGTAAAGTTCAGTGGCCTGGGTCTTTTACCTTTGAATGTTTGTTTACATGACAAATAGGCTGCATTTGCTGCATAGTGACAGTTTACTGGTTTGATTTGAACCGGTGTACTGTTCATTTTTATGTAGATTGCCATGTACATGTTAAATAACCATTTAGACAGAACATGGAGGGGCCATTATGATCATAAATTTTGTGTTCATCATGTTGTTATGTAGCATTGTGGTGGTTGTGCGGGCTCGTGTGTGAGAGTGTTGTGAATGCGAGTTGCAGTGATTTATTGAGTTAATGGGGAGGAGATAGTTGAGTTGTGCGTGCTAAGGTTTGACGAGTTAATTAATGGGTGCGGTTGTGGTTATTTGTGTGAGAAATGCAAGTTATGATTATGGGAGTTATGGTTTGACGAGTTGTTGGATGAGTTTGTGAAATTGTGTGTAGTTGAGGTGTAGGTGCATGACCTGTAGTGTTGAAATTGTGCGCATATCGGGGTGTTGAAGTACCAACGATTTTTGTGGTGTTTTTGAGGTAGTTTATATTAACTTCGAGGTAGAGATGTAGCGAGTACAAGGTACGAGAGGAGATAGTGAGACACAAATGCGCGAATAATTATGAGGTGATTGTGTTTTGTGATGTTTGCAATAAACACTTTAGGCATGTGGTAGCGATTCCCATCGTTGCCGTGTTAGGTTCAAAAATCTGGGTGTTTTGTGTTTTAATTTGGTATTTCAGGTTCCTGGCCGGCAGAGAGGAAATGATGCATACGACCGTGCAAAGAGTGGGGAGAGGTTTTTGCGCGTTGTTGTAAAACACTTTTGGGTGATAGTGAGCGTGCATTTTAATTTTGGGATTCGAGTTTGTATTGTGATTTTTGATTAGGAGTTTCTTAGTTATCGATTATGGGTATTGCTGAGTTGCAGAATTGAGTTGTAGAAAAAATAGGTTGAGTAGGACCAGGGTGTGAGTTGTCTTTTGCGAGTTCAGTTGTGATGGTTCCGTCGTTGATCGTGGCGAGTTCTTGATCTTTTGAGCTGAATTGATAAATTGAAGTTGTGCATCTGTGTTGAGTTTTTGTTTGGGTGAGTTTGATTGTCATTGTGCAAGTTGTATTGTGGTTGATTATTTGATGTTGTGTTCATGTAGGAACAGACAGGTAAAATAAAAATGCTAGCTTCGACTTGACGACCCTTGGACTTGGGGACGACTAACTGGGAGAACTGTAGCTACTTAGGGTTTCATTAGAATTAAGGTGATAGTAATTAGGGATTTTTGATGTAACCATTTAAGCAGAGCTCTCAAAATAATAGGCTAACATGTGATTTGGTATCTTCACAAAAATAGCTTTGGTACAACTCAACACGAGAAATGAGTGATTACCAGTATAAGGTATGCTGGGTGCCTTCCTCCTTTTTGGAGCTGAGTGTAACTATTCAAGTAATGATGATTAGAGTTTCACTGATGATGGCACGTTCCTCAAAATTTGGGAGATGATTTATTGCTTTAATGCATGATTTTATTGAATTTGGTCCTTATAATTATTATTGACCTGGAGTCCTGACATAAAAAAGGAAAGATTATGTACACATAAAGATAGATCAAAGTTCAAATATGCATGGTTATTCTCCAGGTTAAGCACCGGTGGTTTCTGTGCTGCCAACTTACCCACGTTTGCGCTATTGGGTCCAAATTATGTAACAAATTGTGTGTTCCGCTTTTGCGCCGCAGCAGGTTGTTTTTATACCATCTCCTCCGCGCGCCGCGCTGCCACTCCCCGTACATTACAACAACATCACATCCCATACAACAATCAGACAAAAGATATCATAGCTCCCACAATGCATATCAATGGCGGGTTTTGTACAGGTACTGATGTGAATCGTTTAGAGCATTAAGATGTTAAATTAACAGTACGATCACAGATCACAAACTTGCATTTAAGAATCGTTTCATCTCTAACGATTCACATGAACTACCTGTATAAAATATCATTGAAGCAATGCAATTTTTGGGGAAGCTACTGATATCTTCTCTTAATCACTACCAAGGATGTCAGGTGTTTTGGTGTATGGAACAATTTGGTAACAATTCAATCAATCGAATCAAGTAGAATGAAATCCCGTACATTTATTCAAATGGACATTTCTTTATCCAGCCTATAAATGCTAAATCTCTTAATATTGATATGGCATTTTTTTGCTCAAGTATTAAGCAAGCACGCGTGACATCCGACCTGTCAGTTGTTTTCAGACAACTACGAAGCCAGCTTTGTTGTTCGCATGCATTCTTTATATAGTATTATATGTTTACAAAAAGTCGAACACTGAACAATGGATATCAAAAAATTCCTTGAAAATTTAATCGAGTGGAGCCACACCCGATTTAAAACGGTACGTTCAGCAGTAATAGCTTTAATTCTAATAAATTATTTATTAATTGAGTCTGCTAAATTTGCCAGATAGAGCCGTAGACGCATTCGTTATCTGATATGTTTGGTGGTTCGAGTTATGGTGGGTTCAATTAATATCATTTTCAAAGTTGTATTTTAAAATCCAGAGTCACGGTCATGCCACCGAGTCAGTGATTGCGTACACCTACAAAACATTGTTTAGAAAGTGAAGGCAAGGTGGTGTTTAAATGTTTAGCAATAAAACAATTTTGTGTTTATAATTACACACATGGTTGTTTAGATTAAACATTGGTGTTTAAATTAACAGTTTTGGGAGTTTAGATATTTGACATGTTTTAGAGATTAAACGCTTCTAACCGTTTGAATCTCTAAACATGTCAAAATTGCAAACATTAACACCACCTTGCCTTCACTTTTCTAAACACGATTTACAGTGTTCCCACACTTCCGTTCGTTATGGTAGCAGGCTGTACGATATAAAACTGAATACTGTGCAATAATAGCTACAATTGTGTGTCTAGAATGTATGCCCTGATTACATGGGTCTCCACGGGAAGAAAATTGACCCATTGCTATAATTGGCAAATTACAAATAACGACTTATACAGTAATATAACCTTGTACAAATATGGACTTACTTAAGCTGCTATTTTAGCTTGCTGACTCATTGCTTGGGATAGAATACAAAACACGAAAAACAGACAACTTTTAGCGTAAAATCTCTGTTAGTGCACAAGTATAGTAACTGACATTGTTTGGCGAAATTAGTTTTTATCTATACGTTGAATAGAATTCCCTTTAAAACGGAAAGTGGCGGCCAGTTTGAGTCCTGTTTTCATGAATTGTCTTGGAGGGAGAAGTTGTAGTATGTATATGCCATGTAATAGGTACTACATCATGGGTCCCAAGCCTCATACTCTCTAAATGCAAAGGGGAATTTCCACTCTTCGGCAGTTTTAAATGAGTACAATCGTTTTGAGTGGAAACCACGTCTGAAGAAGTGAAATTAATTTTTTTGATGAAATATTAATCCACTCTTTTTCAGACTGAACATTCACGCTTCACGCTTATTTCACATTGAAATGTATCAACAAGATGCGTAGTCCTCCCCATTTCACTCCTTTCTTCACTCTTTCACTTGGTTTACATTTAAGCTTCGATATGGATTAAATCCCAACACGCCAACCAATTCTCTCGAAGTCCTAGTGGTTAAGAATGCTACTTATATCGAACCCCACTCTGCTCAATTTTTTGAGAAATTAATTTGTTTTCCGAATTTCGAATTTTATTAAAGTGAATGATAAATCTTGTGTAATTTCACAAGTAAATAAATGACCGCGTCCGGCTCCCGCCATAGAGGACGAATCTCTGTCACGGTTCCCTGTTCACATCGTTTGAGGTCGTACGTATCACATGGCAAGCAGGGGATGACTAAGACCCTCAAAATTGATTTCTGTTGAATAGTGCAACAAAGGTCGTAACTGGTGCAACAAAGTTCGTAACTGGTGATACGACTTTGTCTAGTATGTAGTCCTTTTATCTAGTCTGTATATACGACGGTTTAACTTTTTTGGCAAGCGTTGTTTTTAAAAAGTGTATTAAGTTAAAAATATCCCATTTTTTTGTCAAAATGCATTTCATCTTAACACTTTAATTCTAATTTGGGCACAATCGTTAAAACACATTAAACTGTAGTTACACCTTTTTCCACTCAGCATTACGGCTCAGTAATGTACTTAATTATTACAACTAACTACTTTGTTGGCACTCAAAATTGACTTTTCTGTGAGTGCAACAACGTTGTAACTGTAGATCCGACTTTGTTCCCTACAGCGGGAAAATTCAGTTGTGTAGTTCGACGTCTTTTAATTAGCTAATTTACTTCTTATTAGTCGACTTAAGTGGGAAACAAAATAGTAAAATAAAATATGGTATATTAACAAAAATACATTTTCATCATGTGAAGAATTTCATTCGAAAAAATCACAAAGAAAACACAAATGCTTCCTCCTGTAAAATCATGAAAATGTAGATACGACTTTGGTTGCACTCAATGAACGATATAAGCTAAAATAAAGAAAATAGACCCATTAATTAACAAAGTAGCGTTATAAAACCAAAAACGATCGTTATAAACTTAGGGCAAAGCTGTTGATCATTGCATGCCAAAAATGTTTTTGGAGTGTCTTTGTAAATAACCAAGTATAACCCCGGTCCTTGTCTTTCTTGCCTCGGCCCGATTGCCGTACTAGTGAAACGTTTAATAATACATTCAACAGCACGGGCCAAATGCAGGCGAATTAAGACATAAAGGTTGATGCAGTATCCTTTATGGGCGAATCAAGTGCCGAGGTCGGAAGAAATAAATAATGGACTAGGCGCACCGAGCCATTTATTTAGGTGTTGTTTTGCCGGGCCCGCGGATACATTACTAGCCCATACATAATACTGCAACCCTTTATTTCTATTCTGTTACTGAAAACAGCGTGATATAATGAGAAAATGCATTCCGCGACCCACCATTGCAGAACAATGGGGCATACACTTGACCAAATCAGAATGCTTGCCTTTAATAATGTGCCGCAGAGGTAAAGAAATTTCCCATTTAAGCCCAGTGGGTCGGGCAAAACCCTAAAAAATGCAAAAATGTTCTTTCCATTTCGTCGTCCCAATTAGCTCAAATTTGTTTGAACAAGGTAGGGTGCAACCTATTTCCCAGCCATTTGGGTCCAACAGGGATGAAGCGGCCGGAAAAAATTAAAGCCCGTATTTGCAGCACTGCAAGCAACTTCTCGGAGAAAGGCATTACCCAGAGGTTGTTTTTTAGTCAATCCCACAATGCACCAGTTTTGGGGAAATTTAACCTCAATAGGGTTCAAGTGTACCCATAAAGTCCTATTCTAAACGTAAAACCCTGATTTTAAACCACGCCATTTAGCCCCAGAAGCGTTAATCCTTTGTGGTTCTTAACCTTTAGACACTCGGACATTGCTATGCATCATAGGATTGGATCACAACACCCTCTGGCCAGTACCCAGTGTTGTTTTCCCGTAATGGTGACGCCATCGACCACTTTTCCTACACACTATAGTCGGATTTTTATTCCTGTCAGTGTCAGTAAACGCATATTGTCGATGGTACGAACTCATTTGAGTGGATGTGTTTTGAGATAAAAAACTAGAAAACCGTATTCACATCTGCAATGCTCAACTTGTTCAACAGAAAATAATATGCTTTCATTCAACCCCATTTTTTTTTTTTTTTTAAAAATATTGTAACTTTTGTTTTGTTTCGAATATGTAAAGGCTTCATATAAGATTCAATTGAATAGATTGTCGTAAAAAGTGAGACACTCTATCTATTTCTTTTGTTTGGTGTCAATCAAAGAACTGATAAATTGTCATGAACATCGAGGCTGGTGAAGAGGAGTGATGGAGTTTGTATAGTACTAAACTCAACAATACTTACATGATTTCAAGCTGTCAATAGTATTTCTTGGACAGACAAATAAATGTAAACGTTTAGATGAAGTAAAATAACTTTGATTACTAATTACTTATTCGATGATTTGTTTATGTTGAATGCTTCAGAGTTTTTTTCAAGGCATTACTTTTAAATTTTACTTTCTTCGTGAGAAAAGGGACATTTTTTAATTCTGGGCCTTATCTTATTCCGTTATGCGACAGAAATCGAAGTTCTATGTACGTTATTTGGTATAGCATACAACCAAGGGGGTGAAGCCATTCAAACCATCGTCCGTGCTGGGCGCTGACATTTTGAATATTGCACTGAATAATATTATTTGGGTGGGTGCTTTGTATAACACCCTACACGTCCTAGGCCCTCTATTCATAATTTATCCATTGTATTTCCTTTTGTTAAAGTTCGTTGCCCCGACCTTTATTTGTATAATGTGGTCAGTAGCTGACCACATTATCAAAACCCCTTTTGTTTTTTTGAAAAAGGTTTTTATTTTTTTTATTTTTTTTAAAAAAAATAAAGGTCTGTGCATCGAACTTTGAACGAAAGAAATACAACGTAGTCTATCAACACGATAGGAAAGCGGTGTGAAATGCCTTCGGCCATGCTTAGGGGGTAGGTATATTTTAAATTATAATCGCATTAATGACAAACCTGCCATATCATAACATCGGTTTTTATCAAAAAACATAGAAATGAGAAAACTTAAGTCTGTCAGACTGAAATGCCACAGCGATACTGTTTATATTTGTGTAACAAGCAGGACTGGATTTAAAAAAATAAATTCTTAGGTGTTATATAATGTATTTTTACAACGGGTCCACAGGTCACTTCATAGACATGATTACTGTTCAAACCATTCTGGAATAAATTTATGAATATTTACTGTTTAGTGACACCAACCACTGGCGTAGAAATCTGCATAGCTAAATATATAAATTTGCAATGTATATACATCGTACGAGTAAACACCAAAATGTGTCACCTGAATGCCACAGTATACTAATGTAATATGTGCCTGTGTCGCAGCCTGACTGTATTCAATATAAAATCTGTATTGTCAACGACATGACATGTTTATATATATATATATCATATTTTATTTTGTCACTTCACAAAACATGTATAAACAAATGATCACCTTCATATACAGATAACCATGGTATGTACAAGGAGCATCTATATGGTTGTATACAGAAGAGAAAGTAATACGTAAGAACTATGTAAATGAGATCTTAACTTGCAAAGTTATAACATTGACAATATACAGGAGAACAATACAAATCAGTATTTTGAGATGCATACAGGGTGAAGGGACGAGGACAATGCTACCGCACTGCTTTTAAGGCGCAGTGTCCCCTCTGCAAAAAGGGTAAAAAAGTTACTTTAAATACCAAAATAATACCATCGGGGGGGCAGCCACGAGACAATAGTAACATGCACAGGACAAACTATGGACAAACATGGGTGTCTTACTAATGTTTAGAGATGAAAGATAATTAAGAGGAGATCTAAACATATCAGTGTGAAAGATGGATATGGATAATAAATGAGTAATGACATACAAAGAATAGGAAAAAATAAAAGAAAATCTATTCATAAGGATTTCCAATCATACATCTTGACAAGAACGTTTTAAAAACTTTGTTATTAAAGGATGATAGGGAGGGGGAATTCTGGAGTTTAGAGGGCATTGCTCCATAGCTTTAGGACCTTTGGGATGTGGAGGTATTACGGCAAGAAACAGTGTTGGTGGTGTAATGAAGGGTATTAGCATGCCTGGTAATCAAATTGTTGGGAAGGAGTGTCAACGTTAAAGAAGTTTTTTCAGAATAAGATCCAATGGAAGAAGATGTGTGATACTGTACATAAAGAGGCCAGTGGAAGTTGATAGATATCGCGCACTTTAAGAGTAAAAAGAGTAAAAAGGGACAGTATGTGCGAGCCAGTAGAGAATTGGTACAGGTACGGATGGCGCATTTTTGAACAAGAAAGACAGATTTCATAATGGAGTTGTTAGGACTCCGCCCGATCGCACCATAGACATATATGGAAGAATTTAAGAATTGTAAAGAGTCTTAAGTGAATTCTGGGGAAGATACGACGTACCTTCTGATCACACCAATGTCTTTGGAAACTATTTTGGATACATGCTGTGTATGGTGATTCCAGACTATTAGAGTCAATTATTATGCTCAAGTAATTTGTTGAGTCAACCTGAAAAGTATTGGATATCATCATTTGAATATTAAAATCATTTAGAGTTATTACATATGTTTATTTTTAAAACTCATATAATTAGTCTTTTTTATATTTAGAGAAATTTTATTCGCTTACACCATGTAGATTAGTGGTTTAAGTTCAGTGTATTATTTGCCAAGTTTAAGCGGGGTCTTAGTGGGAACTAAAAATATTCGTGCCCATCAGCAATAAAATAACTGGGGGATTTTAGAATGAGGGTAAATCATTTATGTAAAGTAGGAATAAGAAGAGGGCAAGTATAGCAGCCCGCGGACACCGCATGTGATCTGACGGAGTCAGAGGTTATGTTTTGTAGATCACTCGTTGATATCTGCCCGTCATGTATCTTCTCATCCAATCGTTTGCAAGGCCTCTGATACATATATCCTAAGTTTAGAGTAGCGAATTTCATGGTGATGGTATCAAAAGGCCTTTGCGTACGATCAGAAAAAGCTCAATTGTATGTAACTTGTTGTCTCAATTTTGTGCACTAGTACAGTAAAAGTTGTTGATTGCCATGAAATTAGATCTCTTAGGCCTAATCCAATTTTTTTAGAAGTAAGGATGTTATTCTTTGTGATAAAATAATATAACGGACATATCAACTTTTTCGAGATTTTACCTCAAAGTTTGCAAAATGGATATAGGCCCTATAGGTTGGAAAATCATGTTTTATTCACCCTCTTTAAAATAGGGTCACATGGCTATTTTAAATTGGGATGGTACAGTATACATTGTTATTGATAAGTTAAAATATGTGGGCAGTGACCCTCACTTGATTGCATGAACAATTTGTTTATAGCGTGCTGCTAATACCTGATCCCCAAACGTAATGCCTTTAGTTTTAGAGGTTAAGTTTATAATCTCCTCAGGGTAAGTAGGTGATAAATAAACTATTGGTGAATGCAGATGTGGTTTGAAGGTTGGTGGAGGATTAGGAATTTTTTCACAATGTTTTCCAATGTTTGGCAAAAAGTCAGAAAATTTTCATGCATTTCAGTATTATTGTAAGTCTTAATCCTGCTTATAATGAAAAAATCTGGATGTTTATTTGTTTATTGACGTCCTAATAAATTGTTCAACGTTTTCCACATTAGTTGAGTGTTATTTCTGTTGTCTTCAATTTTAGATGGATGACAGATTTTTGGCTGATCCGAAGTAGTGGATTTAGGTGGTTACGGTACTACGCTTTGTAATATTTACTTTATTATCGGTAGTTGGTTTTTTCAAACAGTAAGGTTATAGGTATATCTTCGTTTATTAGATTTGATTAAACCTTTGGTAACCCATGGCTTTTTAGGTGTATCTACGTTTGTAAATCTTATTGATAATAGAAATTGCTGTCAAACATGTTTTGAAATTTCTATTCTCAAATTATACTTTGTCGGCCTGCTCAGGTCTGTGGAGTCCATTACTGTCATGCAATCAGCAGTGGAAAGAATAGCATGGTTAGGCCTATGAATATTAAATCGCTGAGTTGGCGTGAACGGACTGAGTGGGATTTCGGCGATGATGTATCAAGTCTAGATATATTTGCTTTAGTGATAAAGATTGGAAAATGATCCGAGAGGTCATTAATAATATCCCTGACTGATGTTAAGCGAATCACCGATGTCGTTGGTGAAGACGTTGTCGATTAAACTGACAACTTTGTGACCATTTTATTATTATTTGTCTTTATTCTAGTTGGACGATAACAAAGAGGGAATAAAATCATGGGAATCAATTAAATTAATCATTCTCCTCCCTTGGGACTACCGATTGATGAGGCCAAAAGATTTATGTTGAAATCACCCATGCTGTAACAGAGCTTCTTTCATTGGAATGGTGGCTAAGTGGTCGTTTTGTGAGGTTCTTAATTAAATTGGGAAAAACGACATAATCGGGTTTGTAGACTAACCAACATAAACTTCGAGGAATGTAGAAACTTCAAAAAAAGAATCACAGTCAGCGCAATTAATGAAATGTCAGGTCTATTTACATAGCTAAGCTCAGGGGAAACAAAAAGCCAGAACCCGTCCTCCACGACGACCTGATCGAATGAATTTTCTACAGAGTAGTTATCCAGGTCAATGAGGGAAGCTTCATCTTCGGAGTTGAACCAAGTTTCGGAGAAACCATAGATTCAAAATGTTGCGGAAGGAAGCAATGTGAGTTTAACTAGGTCATCTGCTTTCTTACTGAGGCTACATGCCTTGAGTGCAAGAGAGAGAGATAGACTTAGAGATGCTGGGCTGGTGGGTATGAAGGTTCTCAGAAGTGCAGTACTGGCTAGAAATAGGATCAGTATCGGTTACGTCCTTGCTGTCATATGAGGAGAGATGTGAGATCTTCAAAAGAAAAAGGTTTGTAGATGAGAAAAAGGGTCAGACATCAAATTTTGTACAAGGTGTGGTTACAAAATGGGTCAACAGAGAAAAAAAATATTAGAAGCAAAATACAAATGAAATCAATTAGGGAATGGGAGGGAAAAAAACAAAATGGGGAAGTGGGTGCACCAAAAAGAGCAGTTTTGAACAGCAATAAGTTGTTAACTATAACTGAAGTCAGTACAATGGTAAATGAAACAAAAATTATGCTCACGGCGTGTTTGGGATAAATGTTATTGAATGGAATGGATTTACTAAAAATAGAGCTGGGAAGCATGCCCAGAAAATATTAGTGTCTTTTCCGAGTCACCTGTTTACTGGTCAAACAGGTGAATCCACCAATAATGAGCGCGGATTTTGCAAATATATGCTAATATATCAATTTTACGATTTTTTAAAAAAAGTAATTTTATATTTAAAAAGACCAGTTAAAGCTCGAAGACCTTACTTTGCTTTTCACAAAACGATCATGTGTCTTTGACCTGCTATAATTAAGTATTCATCATCAGAAGCGTCCTTCCAAATCAAAGACCGACAACGAACAAAATTTGTCACACAAACACTGACGTTACAACACTCCATAAATATGTAGGAACTTGCTTCTGCTGTCAGGGTGATTACAAAATACTTAGCTCTATTCAACACAAGAAACAAGTCGTTGAGCGTAATATAAGCTGTTCCACTTTAATTGTATTGCCTTATTTCAATCAGTTTTAACCTTGAATCCATTATCCCTTTCTCAAAGCTCGACTCATTATTTGTTTCCCCGTATTGTGAATGATCCGTTCAATAAGCTAGACTTTTACAACGACCAAATAAGCAAACGTGGGCATTAAAATGTTTTTATTTTGTAAAAAATTGATTAAATCATACTAAGTATCTGGAAATGAGGGAAAAAAACGCATTATTTTAACAATCTTAAGTTTTGACTTTCTTTTTCGCTCGACGTGTATGTCATTAATAATGAATTAGACATTATCAAATAATGTGTCGTGTTCAGGCCGTGGTTCGCCCGTGTAGTCCGCTTGCAAGCTCGCCCCCTCGGGGGCCTCGACTTGCAAGCGACTAACGGGCATACCACGCCTGACAAGACCATTATTTCTGATAATTCCTGCTTCTTGACCCTTTAACTAATACATAATTCAATTCGATACAACAATCCGCCAAAATAGCAGTTGTTGGATGTTGGGTGCTATTGGGTGGTTAAAATTTTGTCCTACCCATGGCCAGCAACGAATAAATGACACGTCAGTCGTCTTTATTTAAATAAACCGCCTCAATGGATACACTTTTCACCTAAGCGGGCATTGCATTATGAGAAAAAAGAGTATCGGAGCACAATGATCCAGGTGGACTATTATTACACCTGGCCCACTCATCAACCTAAACACCTACAACATCAATTTGTCTCATTATTACCGATTAGTGTATATTCAAAGCGGCACCAACAGTCTGTGGAAAAAGCGGGGGCAGCCATTGATTTCTATTGTTGGTATCTATGTTTTCTTTGTGTCGCAAAACATGCGGACATGAATTTCTAAAGATTCCGTACCGTTTTGCCTCTATCTATATAACTTCTTTGCATACAACCTTTCAGAACAAATGGAATCGCGACAAACGCCCCCAAAACTTTTACTTAAACTGACAGGAATAAATCCTACTAACAACTGTGGTTATGCGTGACGGGTTTCCGAATTTCTAACTATGTCATAAAAAATTGTGTCATTTGGTCACCTTACTGACACCTTGACATTGTTTTGATGAAGCCTGCAGTGACAAAATGTTGCTACTTACAGTACACTATAGGGGGAACCTTCCTTGACGACGAATGAGATATTGGTGTAGTTTCCTCGGCGATCATTAATTAATTCTCACTGCTCACTCATCATACCACACTCCAAATTGATTTATATGTCTTTTATAGACTTGTCACAATAGCTGTGACTTGAGAAATAGGGGATGGAAATCTCAATGATTATGGCGCATAAAATCGGAACAACGCCAAATCATTCCATAGTTAACATTACCTCGTATATTAGGTAGTGTCATGTCCTATCCATTTCTGTCTTTCTTCCTTATACAGAGTTCTTGAAATGATGTAAGCGTCACGGGGTTAGTTCAGATTAAATAAAATCGTATTCCCATCCCACCAATTTCTTTTAAATTAGTCTCAAATTGTAACCTTTCCACAGGGATAGCAGCAACACAACTATGACACTCTTTTTGTATTTGGGTTATCGGGGATAAATTGATAAACAGGTCATGCCATTTGACCTCTATTGATCCCTTATTTTTTAAGAAATAATTTTATACTGTGCAAACTATTTTTCTGTTGCGTCTTTGAAGTGGAATAATTTGCCCATTTTTACAGAAATTGGAGCATATCAAAGATTAAATCTTTAGATGATGAACCTTTGACATTTGACGATTTTCGTCTTATATCTCCCATACCATATAAGTTGTTAAGTAGTACAAACTATACTTTTAGTCCTTGTAAGAAGACGAATGCTTTGTTTATAGTTTTGTTTAATGTAATACATTGTAACCAGCATTTTTTCATTTTTGACACTGACAAATCCATGAGATATGACTTATGATCTCCCTGGTCACTGAATTTGCTGCAGAATACACAACTATTTTACTCCTCTTACCCTTCAAACCCGCAATATGGAGAGATGATAAAGCAATGAGAAACATGTTCTGTGAGACATGTTCTCAGAAGAAAAATACAAAATCAGACGTGTCCCAAAACTGGCTGCATGCAAAAAAAACATATGGTAAAAGTATATATAGTGATTCGGTCACTTGGTATAATTTCAATTTTGACCATTCAGGTAAACTTGACAATTTTCGTCTTTTTAATGCTAGATGTCTTTCATATTTCCACGTGTTGGATTTTGGTATGATGGTTCAATCGGGGGTTCAATCCTTGGGCGATGCGCAGACTAGGACTTTGTTGCCATTATAAAACATATTGCGGCCATGGTACAAAGTTACTGCACAGAATTGGCTTACTGGAAATGAATTCAGTTCTTACATAATGCATCTGTTAATGATAAACGACTAGCCATGGTTGGCCGGGATGTCAATTGGGTTCTCTGCTCGAACACATAATCACTTTCCGCTAAACTTGTACAAGGTTAGATGGCCAAATAAAAACTTAGTTGCGTTATGTGTGCATTGATATCATAATAGATTGCATTATTTCTCCTATGCTGTGATAAGGAATAATATTTTGCCGTGTCAAAGGTAAGTTGTGTTCAAATAACAACGTTTAATTAAATAATTACTGGAGTTTTCATCCTGATATTTCAATTGAGAAACACAAGTTATCTTTGTTATAAAATGATGCATTTCAGGCAAACATTCATAAATAATTTTTCTTACCTCTCACAGTGAATAGACACACCTAAAACTTTTAATGAGGTCTCACTCATTTTAAGGCATGCTATAGAAGGCAATGTTTGTCGTGAAAATTTTCCAGTTGACATATTTTTTCTATCATTTCGTTGCCGAAACTGAAATAAAAGTACAAAATACAATTCTACTGAAGTATTTCAATACATATTTAAAGTGTATTCTATGAAGACTTTTTTTGGCTCCACTGCCATTCAGAAGATATGCCTTTTGTTATATTTCGAGCATATTTTATGTAGGCCACACTGTACTGTTATAGTAGCTGCTGATCCAGGAACTGCGTAAATCGTCATAACATACGCCATATTGTTTTCAGTGTTTAGGTCCGGACTCTCCATTGACTGTTCAAAGAATTAACATCGAGTTTTCTGCTCTGAGAAAGCTCTATGAAATAGAGCCTGACTGTGTGCCAAAACCTTATGTTCTTGATGTTGAACATAACCTTGGTAAGATAAATCCTAGCATTTGGTACACGTTTGTTCATTAATTATGATAAGCATACTATAAGACAAAGTTTTTTTCGAATCTAACCAGGAGTTTCAATTCTAATTATGATTTTCTATACATTGTTTCACCGGAATAAAGCGTTTCATTAATTATTTTCTCCAGTAATCATGGAAGACTTGCATAACCACACGATTATGCGTAAATCTTTGGTGGCGGGAGAATTTGATTTGGAGGCAGTGGGCAGCATCGCTCGGTCAACGGCCATACTGCATCGGAAAACGCACAAAAAATGCCTTTCAGAAGCGCAATTTACACAACTCGTCACTAATTTCAGGTAAAACTGGTCAAGTGAATCATAATAAAAAAAAAGGAAAGTTCCATGACCCCGGTCCATGACATAGAGACTTAACTCTAACAATTTCTTCATTATCTGAAACACCTCAGGCAGAGGCTCTACCAGCACCACCACCAGCACCGCCACCAGCACCACCATCACCACCACCATCGCCACCACCAGCACCATCACCAGCAGTACCAGCACCATCAGCACCACCACAACCACCATCAGCACCACCTCCACCACCACCACCATCAGCACCATCACCACCACCTCACCACCACCAATACCAGCACCATCAGCACCACCACCAGCAGCAGCAGCACAACCTCCTCCTCCTCCTCCTCCCCCTAAGTTGCACATTTTGGTCTATATGGTTTGTGTTTTTGTGTAATGGGTGATGGAGATAGAGCAAAGTTTGCTTGCATGGTAGTATATAATTGTTGTCTTCATGTTGTAAGGTACTTGTTGTCTTCTAAATTGATTTACAATTCTTTTTTATGATTTTAATCATCATTTCCTGCTTCATTTGTTTATAACATGTTTGTCAAAAGAAACGACGAAATGGTATCCCTGACGTATGACTTCGTGTTCACTAACCCATTCCTCCAACATCATCCAACCAATCGTTGCTCAGATGAAGTGAAAGCACAATTGCACCGAGTACATGATGATAAACAGCTTCAGGAAAATGCAGTGAAGATGAGGGACAAGTTTATAGGCATGAAACAGTGCTTGGTACACGGTGATCTTCATACTGGTTCAATCATGGTTAACGGCAGTTCAGCAAAGGTAAATCTTCCGTTGTATCAATGCATAATCTCCTACCATGTACGATAATCTAGAAACAGTCTGCATCTGTTCCTGAATTCGATAGTGGTTTTCATATAGAAGTCCCCTGCAATTATGCAAATGAGGTATTGCCACTCCGTCAAGCGATACTTCACAACATCATTTGTATGCTTGAAACGTTTACCCCGAATGACCGAATGCTCGCAACTCGCCAGAGACCAATTTGGGTAGACGTTTCATATAGAAGTCCCATGGATGCAAATGAGGTATTACAATTGATTCCTTCATGCGCTGTGTAACGTTGTGCAGTAGCGCTTGACGGAATGAATGGCAATACCTCATTTGCATCCATGGGACTTCTATATGAAACGTCTACCCAAATTGGTCTCGATCTGCAATTTGCAATACGGTGCGCCGCCAACGACTGCCTCGGAGAGGCGTTGTTTTCCCGATGCATCATGGGAAAAAAGTCGACATCCAGAACCCGCGAAGTACAAATATTACACAGCGCGACTGAAAGTGTGCATGTGGCATTAAAGCTGGTCCATGGTCCGATCGCTAATAACCATGTTCCCTTGCAGGGACCCCAGATTTGACCGGAAGTGGTCAAAATGTTGGTATCAGAAGAATGCTATTATTTTCCTCATTTACCCTGTGAAAGCTTAGGGCTAACATATATTTGGTTTGGATGTTATGAACGAAAATATGCCCCATTTCGGTCGACCAATATCACGTTTCTAGCTCTCACTTCAAAACGGGTTGAAAAAAATCGGCTCGAAACTTTAGGGTGTTTGGGCGAAGACCATTCTATCAAGATGAAATATTTATGGACTTTAAAAATCGGGTCATCCCCCTTTAAGGTGAAGAAGTTTCAACTCACCAGAAATCTGCAGAGCTAATAGCTACTAATGCCTGGAGCTGATATGATTGGTATGCTGGAATCAACTGGAAATTTCAGCATAGATTTGTTTGTGGTATTCCGTAGAACTAGGGGCATGGAGAACACAGTTGAATGAGTTCTGAACGCATTTTTTTTCTCTTTATTTCAGATGATGGATTTAGAATTCGCTTATATAGGACCAGGAGCCTTTGATATTGGCATGCTTCTTGCTAACTACGTATTTTCTTATTACTCACACAAGTTTTACCCATTAGTAAAAGGTTCTGGGTTTTACAGAAAACTTCAAGATGCTACAGAAATCACACGTAAGATGATAAGCATGTAAACTATACCGAATAATTAGCTCGAAGAAAGTAGGAAAAGAAGTTCTTGCATGCTTTGTTTGCCATACTATACCATAATACCAAAACAAATTGAAATTAAGTTATAGGTAACATTTTCTGGGTTTTGTTGTTATTGTTTGCTTTATTTATTATCTACATTCAGTATTAAGCAATAAAAGTTTAACATTATGTTCGGCCTCCTAGCTGTATTTGATGGAAATGTTTCGATGTTTGGCCTTTCGGGGTTTGAAATGATAACAAACTTATGGCAAATGATTCTCACCATATAGCTTATTATTGCATAGCGCTATATCAATACATTTACCTTACTATTTTTCCATGCTCAAACGGTTTGTCTCATATATGAACGTAGATCATTCTCAAAATGCATATTATTATAATGACTTCATTTAAATATCGTAATTGACGTAACTTACATTATCGACACCCTGATATACCTTGAACATTGCCCTGTTCCTACAGAAAGAGCATATTTTTGTTAATCTATCAGTTATGTACCCGCTATCCCAGCTAGAAACAAGGCTGTGCAAAAAAATACCGTGTATGTTTAGTGTCCCTCCTACCTCTTTTTTTAGGTCGTTCGAATTTTCTTCTTATTTTTATCATTTTAGACAAAACTCTTGTAAATGGTTTCTTCAGGAGTTGAGATACTTCTTATAGGTCCACGTACAATGAGCACTTTCTGATTTGTGACCATTAACATGATTAAAGGGGGTCTAGCTGACGGGTATAGAAAATTAAGGCATGAGCCTTTTTCAAATAGTGCAACCGCTTCAATGGTAAAATATGGATATTTTCACATATTTTCGGATTAAAATTTAAAAGCCCCTCCTCTTTATTTTTTAAAAACGGAAGCTAATCGGTTTTTTTTTATCCCGGCCTTTTGCCATAGAAGTGTTCAATTTCAATATCACATTGTATTATTTGCAGTATCTATTTACCTAAAAGATCTGGAGCACTACATGACACCGGAAGAAATCCACACTACTTTGGCGGATATTACCGGTTTTGGTGGTTGCGAATTACTCAGAAGGTAATTTGAATTAAAGTGCAGTGTATGCTAACTGCATTGTCCAGTGGCATTGAACCGTGGGAAGTAAATTTAAAATGGTTCCATTGAAATACATAAGAAAAAATGTCAGCTCAGGTGCCCCTCCTCCTTCAAAATAGAGAGGTACTTCTCAGGTAATAACTAAACTACTTTCCTGCTACGTATTCACTAGTGCTTTTTATGATGCATTAAATAAATTCTTTAAACCATAATGGTGGCCAAAATGCCAAATTAAATTTTAAATCTGTTAAACATGCATATTTCGTCGAAAACACAAGAATTTCTAATTTCCCCCTTTGAATTTACAAAGGCATATGTCTTTACTTTTGACAAAGTAACATTTCAAATGATCTAAAGAACATCGAAATCATATGGTTGACACAAACGTTCAATATGATTATTGATTACCTTAAATTTATTCATAAGGATATGATCGTAATTTAAATGATGCATTGTTAACATAATATTTCCACGCCCACCCGTTCACCACAGAGTTGCTCGACTTCGCTGGGCTAGTAGCACAGAAGATACAGCTCGGATACTTGCGAAATGTTGTGTTTATGAATGAGAACTGCTACATCCTTGACCATCAAGATGGAAGACAAAGGGTTCGTCGATTACGTTATGAGAACCTCCGAGATGACTGTATTCAGGAATCTGTACTCAAGGTTTTGGCGGCTCAGTGATGGTATGGGCCGGTATTCATTATGGAAGAAAAACGACACTGGTGGTGCCAGATGGAAACATGAACGCCGTCGTGTACTTGGACATTCTGGAAAACCACTGTCTGCCACGTGCAAGAAGGGTTTATGCAAATAATTTTCGGCTGCAAGACGACAACGCCACGCCGTAGTGAGACAATTTCTTGAGGCAGACGGGGTGGAGCAGATACCATGGCCTACTTGCTCCCCTGATTTGAACCCTTTCGAGCATGCCGGGATGCCTTAGGCCGAGCCATCAATGAGAGGAACAATCTTCCTCAAACTCTACAGGAGTTAGCTCAGACTCTGACCAATGAGTGAGACGCTATGCCCATTGATTTCACAAACAATCTTGTGGACAGTATTCCGCCACGTTATGACGCACTGATTCATGCCCAAGGGTGGCCATACTCGAGATTAGTGTCAAATTGACATTTAAAACAGTATTATTGAACATTTCGATGCACGAAATCACCTTTTTTTTTTTTTTTTTTTTATATTTCCACGCCCACCCGTTCACCACAGAGTTGCTCGACTTCGCTGGGCTAGTAGCACAGAAGATACAGCTCGGATACTTGCGAAATGTTGTGTTTATGAATGAGAACTGCTACATCCTTGACCATCAAGATGGAAGACAAAGGGTTCGTCGATTACGTTATGAGAACCTCCGAGATGACTGTATTCAGGAATCCACTCAAGGTTTTGGCCTGTACTTGGACATTCTGGAAAACCACTGTCTGCCACGTGCAAGAAGGGTTTATGCAAATAATTTTCGGCTGCAAGACGACAACGCCACGCCGTAGTGAGACAATTTCTGAGCCATCAATGAGAGGAACAATCTTCCTCAAACTCTACAGGAGTTAGCTCAGACTCTGACCAATGAGTGAGACGCTATGCCCATTGATTTCACAAACAATCTTGTGGACAGTATTCCGCCACGTTATGACGCACTGATTCATGCCCAAGGGTGGCCATACTCGAGATTAGTGTCAAATTGACATTTAAAACAGTATTATTGAACATTTCGATGCACGAAATCACCCAAAAATGTGTTACCTGTAAAACTAACTGATGTGAAAAAAATGCAACAAATTCGTAAATCTGCTGTTCAAATGCCCCCTTTTCCTTTCATGCTAAGGACACAGTTCGTAAAGGGTTAATTAGGACTAATGTGGACTAGGTTCATGGTGATATGTTCGGAAGAGACTGATCAATCAAGTACTGTGGCGATATACACCCTAGATATCATAAATAACTCACACTGTAAGAATCATTCCATAAAAAGTGGTAAACATATTTTATTCCAACTTTTATGAGCAACAGTGTATTTCAAGTCCGCGCTACCCATATCAAGCGATTGTGATGGTCCATCTGCGCTATATTACCAATGGTTCTTTGTATCGTCCAATAAATTTCGGATTTGACGTTTTCCTCGAGATGAACGATATGGGGAGCATATCAGATGAATCGAGAACAGTTGAACATAATTTTCAAGAAGGGTTTAAAGGAATTTTAAAAGCCTTTAAAAGGTCTCTTAAACTTTAAAAAGTCTCTTAACAATTTCTTTAATTTGCAGGATACTGGGAGTAGCTCATGTTGAGGATCTGGAAGGGAGGCCTGCAGCTGAAATTCAGTGTGTGGAAATAGGAATCAAATTACTGAAGGATTATGGCAAAATAATCGATGTCACGAAGCTTCTGGATTGTTTATTTAAAGAAGTACCACACTGTTAGAAAATATAACGGTAGAATACCGGAATCCCAGCTGCCAGTATTCTACCGTTAAAATACGGTGCAACGTAAAAAGTAATGTGCGTGTTCCGATCGTCTTTGGGACCCCCTGATTTGCCTAGAAGTAGTATCGATTTTGATATCAGATGAAAGGCCGTATTTTTCTCATTGTCGTCCTGAAATGTGAGCCCTCAAATCCATTTCATTCCCAAGATATAAACAAAAAAACGTCGTTTTAGTGGTTAACCATCAATATTAGCAGGGTATTGAATAGGGCTTTGCAACATGCATTATTGCGTCAACCATCAAAACCGCAAGTTTGTTTCCCACGGTACTTGATGGGGTGTATGTGCAAGTGTCAGGCTCTATCAAGTAGAGAACACAATACACATAAATCGGAACAAGCACCTTTAAGAGATTCTTGAGCATTTTAATGACTTTAACACAAAATATGTGTTTTCTTCATACAAACATCGATAAAACATCAAAACTTCTCTTCAATCATAACAGCAAATTCATCTTTACGGTTGGTGTTATTTAACAGTAGAATACCGGCAGCAGGATTCCGGTATTTTACCGTTAAATAACAGAACTTTTTAACAGTGCATAAACCTACACCACAGTGACAGAAAATTTTGTGTATCACGTCGTACCGGTGTGAAAGCAGATATAGTCAACTGATGACTGAAGTAACTGATTTCGGCATACATAAACAGTAGATATACCTTTCAATACTGTGGGGTATGCCAAGTCTAAAAGTTGCACATTTGCTTGAACATTACACTCCGAATTTCAGGGATTTAAAAATAAATCCTTTAGAATTTTAGTTTGCCTTAGATTTAATCATATTAGATTTGAATTCAAATCTTATATGATATAATGTTAATGCAATAGAGATTAATTTTAAATCCTAGCATTGGTTGGTCACTAACCACAATCTATAAGGATTAAAATTTAAATCCCTCACATGTATGTTTTTTGTGATTGAGAAGCGTGTACTGGCGTGTGACATTGCATAACGTATACATTATATATATAAATGCAAATATGGTGGGGGCATTTCGTGATCCACAGCCTCGTCCCCAAACTTTCTGTACGGTATGCGCTACAGGCGATTCGCGATAGGCCTATATATTTCATTAACTCGTGTTTTATTGTAACAATGTGGCATGTGAGGCACCGTGGTATTAACATTTGCGTATTACATCACGCCGCACTGTTACAATTCATATCTAATGTGTTTGATTCTGTTGGGACATGGGATTTACTTTTAAATCTATTTTGATTGGTCCCTAGCTTTAATCCTATGAAATTTGCTTTTGAATCCCTGAAGTTTGGCGTGCAGAGTTAGCCGTATTTTTTCCACGCCTGTAAGCTTTTTGTGTTGATATTATTTGATGGGTTTGGGAGGTTTGGGATCACGAAGCGCACTTTTGATTAACTCTTGTTTGTCCCCTTTTTGTGTCGCCTGCCTTAGGCAGGAAGACACAAAGGGATCACTTTGCCCATTGTTGTTGTTGATGTCTGTTGTTGTTGATGTCTGTCGTGAATAAGGCTTAACAATTTCCTGTAATATCCACATATTTTGATGGATTAAAACCAAATTTGGGTCACAGGTGCAACATGGCATCCCCCATTTGTTGATAAGGTCAAGGGTCATATGCCACCGCCAGGGGTCGTGAATGGGCTGAAAATGTAAAATTGTCTTGTATTGAAAAGTTGAAGTTCAATTGGAGCCAAATTTGAGTTATCGGTGCAACATGGGGTCCCTCATTTGTTTATGTGGTCAAAGGTCACTTACTTATATTAAAGGTCATGTGAGGTCAAGTTGTAAGATGGGCTGAAAATGTAAAATTGACCTTATTTGAAAAGTTGCAGTTCAATTGGAACCAAATTTGGTTTATGGAGTTTACACGCAAACCCTCGTTTGTTTATGAGGTCAAAGGTCGCATATCAAGGTCAAAGGTCATGTGAAGCCTATCATTCACAAACCGCGCCGACAGGCGACACAAGCGGGGACACAAGCGGTTCGAGGATCGATGTATTTTTTTGCTTTATAAAAACTATGTGATTTATTTTCCGACTGATTAAATTTCCGGTTTTTAACAGGTTGGTCCTATATGCGTTGCTTTGACTAATTTTAATCATTGTTATGTTTGTATGGATCCATGTGTAGGAAAATATTGGATCCATGACATACTAATGACAAAAATTGGATGTTTTATGGCCAATATTTGTTTGTCTTCTTGTGAGTTTTAGAATGTTGGGTTCGACTGCGTCTCATCCAACTTTTGCAACTCGTAGCTTGAACAATGGATTGGGCTGATCCAATTTTATTTTTAAAAAGCAGTGTCCTATATGACTAATTGGGTAGTGTCTGGAATTAGTTTTCTGACTATTATTTATTAATAAATTTTTCCCCTCATTTTCTTATAGGTGTATTTTCCAATAAGTTTCGTTTTAAAGCCTGTATGCCGCTTTCGTTTAAGCTGAAACGACTGCCCCATTAGTAGTTGTCGCCCCACATCTTAAGTTGATGGCGACTCTTTCTATATATTTAGTATTTAAAATGTTTCTTTGTGTTGTGTTGGCAATTATGACATTATGTAATTCTTGTTTAAGAATGTCTCAACCCACCAATCAAGTGTAAAATTTCCATTGTAAGCATTTAATTATCATACTCGTTGCATATATACTTGACATACAGAGATTCTTTCTTTGGTTGTGTTTCAATGTACGTGGATATTTTTTTGCGTTTAAACCATTATTTAGATGATGATGATTTCGTTTGGCTCTATTCTGCTTTTATATTCATCTAACTCAATAACATGCTGAGTTTAAATTGAATCCCTCTTGTGCCAATAGACTCTTACGGAATCCTTTGATGATGATGATGTCAATCCTACTATTCTGCACTTATCGTGTGATAATGACATATTTACTGTTATGTATGAATGATTTTTCCATTTTACATTGACTCTAGAAGTATTAAGAACTTTTGATGGTATGTATACATTTATGTCGAATTTTTTAAACAATAACTTTTCTATCATTGCACTATCGGAAACTTGGTTCAATCAGGAAAGGACTCAAAAAACAATGTTGCATCAAAACTCACTTGATCATTATACCCAAGCTCATCACAAAGATAGCCTACCACGGTCGTGGAGGATGATGGAGGTGCGCACTGTATGTTCATGATTCCTATTTCATTTACTTTCGTGATGATTTAACAAACTTATTCAAATCCTTGTCCAATGGATCATGATCATTCCTTCTGAATCACTTTTTATCGAAATACCTCCCAACAGCAGAATATTATATAGGCAATATTTATCGTGGACACCATACTGATTCCTGATCTGACTTTTTGTTGTCTGATTCTCTCGAACTCCCGCAACAAAATCTCCTCTGAATAAACCACACTGTTTATATATATTTCCGGGGACTTAATTGGATTTACTCCAATCGTCTGACTTTAATATTATAAATGATGTCTCACATTTTTTAACATCATAATAGTTTCACTTATTGACAACGCCTACACGCATTACTTCTAATAAGCCTCTTTAATTGATAACATTTCACCATGTGTTAACACATAATTAATTCCGGGGTGTTTGTGTTGTTGACTTACAACCCTTTTCCTGTGTATTCAATAACTAAATCGTCCATTTAGAAAACATCCACCCTCAAGCGAGAAACATATCGTTCAGTCAATGAAGATAGCATTCACAATTTTAAAATCATATCAGTCTCATTGATTGATTTTCTTAATGACATTACTTCACCCAGCTTAGCAATGATACGTTTTTTAAATAAGTTTTCTAATATTTATATGTACATTTTCCTTTGAAAAAGTCCGTTCCGGTCATCGAAGTACACCACATAAACCCGGATCACAAAATGTATACTCAAATCTCTTCGTCGTAAGGAAAGGCTTTATAAAAAGTTTTATTTCCGTCCATCCGAATCTAACAATCTGCATATACTGCTATCGTAACAAACGTACTTTTCACTCATTGAACTTCTAAAAGATGTTGATACACAGAGTAAATATTGCAATATAATACTAAGCAGCTTGGAATGTATTCATGAGGTCCTCGGCGTAAAAAACAAACAAGCTTCCATCAAATTTTACATCGATAATATAATGACTTCAGATCCAAATATCAGTGCAAACGCAATTTACATTACTACTTCATCAACAATTCGCCCGAATTTAGCAATAAAATTAATAATTTTTAAAATCATTTAATTTTGCCAGATTTCTTAAAAATAACAATGCACCACTTAACTCGTTTTTTCACTTCCCTGTCTCCCACTTATCGCAATGAGATATTGATATTTGCAATCCTCTTAAGACAGCCAAGTCCCGATTTGATGAGATAAAATCAATGTACATTAAATCAGTTAGTACTTTTATGTGCCACTCACTCACATATGAATGTATTATTAATCTTTCTTTGCATTTCTGTATTGTTCCCAATAAGTTAACATAGCTAAGGTTCTCCTATTGTTAAAAGTGGGAATGCTCATTTCTGTTGACAAATTATAGACCTATTTTCTGTGTTACCAGTTTTTCTTTCTTTGCTAAAATATTTGAACGCATTGTACATAAACGATTATATAATTTTATATCGGCCATAATTTGCTCAGTAATGCTCAGTTTGGTTTTCGTTCAAATCGATCTACTTATATGGCACTCTTACGTGCCTATAAGACAATGGCCGAGATCTTGATAATAAGATGCATGTACTTGGTAGAGTTCCTGGACCTTCCTCGCAAAGGCTTTCGACCTATTACCATGATATTCCTCTATCTCAGCTCTTTCATTATGGTGTTCGGATCAGCCTTTGGGTTGTTCAGAGTTACTTATCTGTCGTTTTTTCAGTTCGCGTATCTTATAATAACTCATTTAATTCATCAATATGGAATTCCTGTGGTGTGCCACAAGGCTCTATTTTGGGACCTTTTTCATTTTGTACATTAATGACTCGTTAATTCCTCATACTTGTTTTTTTTTATGCTGATGATACCAATTTACTTGCTTCACATGAAAATTTCTCAGATCTTGTACTTATGGTCACATGAATTAACCTAAATATCTCAAACTTGGGGTTTAAGCAAACAATTATCTCTCAATTTGCACCATCTAATTTGAATATTTTTAGAAATAGACATAGTAAGCGCGTCAATATCCTAACAACCGGTAGTATATTGACAATGCGCCATTATAAAGTTTTCTCACACTAAATTTTGGAGTTATTTTGGAATGAATGTCTGTGGTGGGCTGTGGAACATGGCATAAGTAGTAATGTTTTCTAATATTGTTTCAAATATTCTGGTATCTTTTAATTCTTCTTATCGTATCCAAACACTGTGGTTCTCAAATAGGAATTCCAGCAGAGATGGGTAAACGTCTGGCCGCTTCGCTGAATCCGCAAGGTCCATGTTTATGCATTGTTGCTCCAGCACGTGGGCAGGAACAAGAGGGTTCCATTGTATTGTTGCGGTTCCACAACCAAGTATAGTATCCTGATCGGCTTCCAGATAGCCCCCACTTCTGAGAAGGAAACCTTAGATCGGCCAGTTCTGGTCTCAATTTGTTCAGGCATCGCCATTCAGCCCATGAGGAGTCTCGCTAGCACCAGGTGGGAGATGCTCAACACAGGCAATTACCACGATCGATGTACTGGTTGATGGCACGTTCTTTTTCCACAAGTCGACTCTCTTTACCTCCTAGAGACTGTTTCAAGAGTTGGACTTGTAAGAAACTACTAGATTTAAGGCGGTTGCAGCAGGTATCTGTCCAGACATTGGGTGCTCACATTGGATTACTTGGCAGCTAGCTCTTACATGCGCGCTACACAACGACGGATGTCTGGTGAGCAATTCCGGCCTTACACTGGTTAAAAATTTCCGTAAAAAAAAAAAAAAAAAAAAAAAATTTCCGTAAATTTACGGACCACAATCTGTTTTAGGAAAACAATAAAAATTAAAATAAAAAACAAAAAACATAAAAAATAAGCTTAAAAAATGTAATTTTACGGACAATTTCAAAAATTTCTGGCCGCAATATTTACGGACTCCTTTTTTTTGGTTCCGTAATTTAAATTACGGAAAACATTCTGTTAAAAATACATATTTTTTCCATATATGAGACCAAAATTTCTGTAAAAAAAAAACATTACTGTCAAAGTTCCGTTAATGACAGAAATTTCTGTAAGTTTACCCTAAAACTGACTGGAAAATACTTGCTGCCAGAAATTCCGTAAATTAAGGACATTTTTTTAACAGTGTAGGATGTACAAGTTTTCCGTTGCTGTTGGACGGAGGATCCTGTGATAAGCCGGCAGTTGGCATTTAACGCTGGATCAAGCTTCTTGGCATGGGTTTGGATTGTCCCATACAGGGCAGGCCTACTCTGCACATGAGTTAGCACAGGGCAAGTGCCGTCGATTTAGTGTAAGTGGGCGAACGCACCCCATCTGGTGCCAGGAGTTTGTTCAAGATGTTATTGCGTGAACATACTTAATTCTTCGTCTTCTCTGTTGTCCCCCCCCCTTATAAAGAGAGTGCGGTCCCAAGGTGACTCCTAGGTAGACAGGGTTAACACAGTGCATCCAGGGGAGTTTTCCATACCAGGTAACTTTAAGCTTACGTTTGGCTTGCACGGGTCGTAGATGGAAAGCACCACCTGTGTCTTAGATGGATTTGCACGTAAGGTGGTTTTCCTCATAAATAAGGAGTCGTTCATCCACAGCTTTTGGAATAGTCCCCCCCCCCCTCGCTTCACACTGTGAAGTCGGCATCTTGTGCGCTATTCCACAACAAGATACGGTCTTCATCAATAAACGACGGGTTCCTGCACTCCTAGGTTGGTCGTTGGTTAATACTTTGACCGGGAGAGGTGCAAGCACACCTCCTTGTGTAACCATTCTTGAGCCGACGCCTCGGCTCTTCTTCGCTCCTAGCTGAACACAGAAATCCTGTGTTTAGCCAGCAATCCTCGGATAAGGTCAGTCAAGCGGATATCCCAGGATATTTCCAGGATCTTATGGATAGGCTCCTGTGATTACAGTGTCCCGTTTGCTGCTGAGAGTCGACGAACACGACTGCGGTTATCAAACCCTTCTCGAAACCCTCCTCAATGTGTTGAGTTATGTTGAGTACTTGGCTTGTGTTGATTTGCCTGGCCGGAAACCTGCTTGTTCTGGTATGAGGTGTTCGTCTATCACAGGTGCGATACGATTGATCAGGAGGCGTTCAAAGAGCTTGTAGGTATGGTTAAGGAGTGTAGGGTCTGTAGTATTGGGATTGGATGGGTTCTTTCCCATGCTAAGGAGTGCCCATAACATGTGCTTTCCTCCAGATTTTGGGAACCTGTGGGAAATAAGGCAGCCAATTGTAGAGCAAAGAAGCCATTTTCCTTTGCTACTGGGCCAAGATTTTTTAGTTGCTCAGTAGAGATGTTGTCAAGGCATACTGATTTGGTTGAAGTTTAGCAAAACCGGATTCCAATTCTTCCAGGGAAGCGGGCGAGTGAAACAGGGTCACCACTATACCTCTTATGGTCTAGTTTGATCGTCTTGGGTTCTGCTGCACTTGCCATGTAAAAGCAGTTGGTGAGACAACTTGGTGGGTGTTGACATTTTGGTGCTGTGGAGGTTCTGGTGATCCCCTAGGAGCTTCTTTCAGATGGTTAAGACCATTCTTCTGCTGTTATGTGTCATATCGGTGATTTCAAGCACACAGATATTTAAAGCACACATTACCCCAATTTCGACACTATATTTTCGTCCTGTATAATAGTGTAGTATTACCACCCATTATTATTTTAATTATATATGGCAGATCAAAACAATTGCCATTTAAATATATTCATGTTAAACAAAAGAAAATATCGTCTATGTAGTAACTCTGACTATCGTGCTCACACGCCGCCTTTAGTTTTCCACTTGAATACTTTAACTATTCATGATATTCACAAATTTTATAAAGCATAATTTAGTTTTTTTTAAGTATCAAAACAAATTTGTTGCCTGAGTTTTTGACGATTACTTGCAAGGGGAACAGCTCTTCGTGGATTATGGAACCAGATATTCGAATTGTTTAGACCCTTTAATTTCCGTACCGATCTGGCTAGGAATACGATTCGAACTCAGGGTCCCTTTCTATGGAATCGCATCCCCCAATCTATAAGGGACTCTCTTTCTGTTAATCAATTTAAATGTAAATATAAGGCTTACTTAATTTCTCACTACAATGTGTAATATTAATGGAGTTATTATTATTATGTAATACTTTTCTCCATTATATTGATGTAAATTTAGTTTAATTCTGCCAACACACTGTTTGTCCTCACATGTCTTTGTTTTGTCTTGTCTTCACGTTATTGTTTTGTGTGGTCTATTTTGTGTCTTTTGTCTTGCACTCTACCTCATTAAGGTTTAAATTGTACTTTTATTCGTCAAGGGGGTTAAAATCTCGAGCATTTGCTTTGTTTAACCTCCTACCATATTTATGTCTATTTTGTTTGTATTAAGATAATGGTGAATAAATGAAACTGAAACTGAAATTTAAAGTGTAATACTTAAGCGGTCAATGTCTTGGGCAAACACCATGGTGTGCTTTTCAACAAATTCGGAACATTTTGACCCCTGTATAACCTTGAAACCCAAGCTGGGTCCATTAAGGGGGTTGGCAAGTGCTTCCATCAATTTCATGGATTATCAATGCCTAAAGTACTTGTGTGCAAAAAATCACAATTTTATCCGGAAGCGCACACTCTTTCACTACAGTCCCTGCTATATGTTTGTCTCGTTACTATCTCTTTTGATTCCAAGGAGATGTTGCGATCATGGCAGGTGTCTTTATGTGATTATATTTTAAATAATCCCTCCCCAAACAATGGCAGACGGTGTAGAAACACGATTCCTGTACAAACAAAAGGGACACAATAGATAATGATGAAAGGGAATAGGGCTTGACGTATATTCCTAGTTAAAGTTACAACTGTTGAAAACAGAGACCTTTTTTACACTCTGTCCATGGCATCCCCCGGATGGAATGTTTTGGAAATTTGGACTTTGTGTCATCTTGAACCGCTGGAGCCATCGGGATTGTGTGGTGTTTTCAAGATGGTGCACACGCCTCATCGAGCCGTCTTTGTTAGAAATCGTCTGCAAGAACGTTTCGTCAATCTGGCCACGGAATTGGCCACTATATCACGAGCTCTTTTCATATACCAAATATTGATCAAAAATAACATTCCAATTTAATACTATAATACATTTTCACTTTTTGAAATCATACCCACCGTACGACAGCTTATAAAGTGACCTATCGATCAATGTGATATTGCGAGATTCATCTCTTCTCTCGATCAACACTGTGTGGGCTATAGAAGTCTGGTCGAAGTTTATATTAGTACAATGTGTATAGCTGTATCTTAGACGATTTTGCCACACTAAAAAATATTATAAATTTTTGAAGTATTTTACTGGTAGCAATTCTGCCAAATAATTACTGTGAAAATTACAGTATATACTGTAAAAATTAATTCAATCAAAACACTGAAAAATATATATTTCGCGAGTTATTACAGAGATTGTAAATGTATAGAGAATAAAAAAGCACTGACAAACATCCTAACTTAGTAGGCCTATCAACACATGTCAACCAAAATTCCACGGTGCATATACTGTAAATTCAGTTAATTTTTGTAAAACATATGCATTAAACGGTAAAATATAAAGTGAATTCGGATGCAAACTATAAAAGCTGTAGTTTATGGGATTTTGTTGGCAGAATTGCTGCTAGTATTTTCCTGTAAGATTTACAGTATCTTCCTGTAAATAACCTATAATTGACAATCCATAACAGTGCACGATAATGTTGATTTATAGGAGCCCCTCTTATAAATTTAGTAGTTTATTAGGCCTGGAAAATTGGACAAAAAAGTATTTTGCTATATTTTTAAATTACAGCCAAGTATTGTCTGTTTTCTGATCCTTTTTATTGTGAAGTGTACTGTAATTTTTACAGTGCACGTTATTTCGTCAAATACAAGATGCATGTTAGTAGTGGTAATAAGTTTAAACAAAAATATGCATTGTTAGCTGTGTTCTGTACTAGACGTAGATTGTAAGATGTCGTCTTGACTGTCTGAGTGACGATCAGGCGCTGAGCACGGCAAAAAGGAGCCTACGTTTGTCAGTTTTGAATCGCGCCAGTTTAGTTTTATTATTATTTTTATTGTTTTTAGACATAATAGTTAATGGTTCTTTTATTTTGTAATGATACAGCTATACGATTCATGAGAATAATTCCTAGAACTATAATAATTGTGGTATGACACAAAATCTATTGAAAGCTGCAATACAATAATACATTCGCGGGACGAAGGCATCAGGAAAACGAAAGCAGTGTGATTGTTTAAATGAGCCGCACTAAAACGAGTTAATATGTGAATCAAAATCACCAATCGTATAAAAACTCAATTCAATGATTTTAATAGCTCTCAAAATTAAAAACTTAAAGGCAAATATCAGTGGATTGCTAAATCATGGAAAATTAAAAAAAATCATCAAAAATCCAGATTTTTGAAGTTTGTAACAGTTCAGGTATCCTAACATACCCGCAAATGATAAGACCAGAAGCAACCTAAAAGGACAAAAATCGGAAATTTTAGTCATTACTGTCCGTTCGACACTTACTACAACACATAATGTAATGAGAGTCCTATTTGAACAATGCGTTTCTACTTTCTGTAAAATTGTCATTCTCTAAAAATAACTTATGAGGAATTCTACAGACTCATACCTTCACTTTTAAGCTATCCTGTAAATTAATAGATTTTACTCTTTGGATAAATCAATGATAGTGTCTTGAAGTGCCCCATCTAAAAAACTCTCGTTAGTGCCCAAGCGGGGTTCCTAGGGGCACAACCCAGAGACCATTTTCCATGGGAGTTTGATCACGAAACTAACACAGTTAATTGGGGTCACGTAAGAACCACATTACCATATAAAAATCAACTGGAAACTATAGCTAAATGAAATTGTTCAATCTCGAAAAAAGGGGCTTCGCATTATTGGCATCCTCAGCAACTCCTATATAAGAATTTTGAACCAAAAAGACTGATTACATTTATCTAGAATAACCCCAATTCAAAGCACCATATACAGCCAAATTATTACCATCTGTATTTTTCTCAGAAAGTTCAAATTCACCTTGTCTTTCCATAGCAATACAACAGTTAAGCCCACGGTCATGACAAAATCAAACTGATGCTATCGCATACATGGGTTATTTGATTTAAGTTTTATTAATTATTAATTGCCTTCCAGTATATAATTAAGCAAAACTAAATCCCAAGATTTAAATTACTTTATTTTTAAATTAGTAATTAATATCTATTTCTGTACTTCCGTTGTGCCCAAGACGGAGGTCCTAGGAGCCCATACCCTAATATTCTAATGAAGGCGTAGGCAGGATTTATTTTTTTTTTTTTTTTGTTCAGGAGATTCAAAAATGGGACAAATAGCAAAAGAATCCTTTTAAAAAATGTTATTGCGTATAGAGAAATCGCAAAAAAAAAAAATTAAAGGTTGGGTACTTTGGACCCCTTGGGCAATTAAAGCAGTAACAGCACATTTTGAAGAGACCGCCCCATTTCAATTTTGTTTTTTGCACAGTTATTTTGGTACTTTACTAGGAAATATACTGCCGAACGAGGGGAATGCTAAAACTGCGTATTTATCTAAAATAAGCCAATGTTGTAATTAGATTTGGGATCCAGATTTGTTTACTTAATAGTTGGGTCATTTGGGGCAATTCCGTTACCGTTGGAGATCATTTTTCAGTGGATTTGTTCTTCTATGAAGGTTAACGAACAAATTTAGCGGGGTTGCCCCTCGAGAAATTGTTGGCGGAATCCGGAGGGAGGGGGAGGAAGATTCATAATATAGGGGTCAAAAATGAAAAACATGCTTTGGCTTGGTTTTAAAAGGTAATCAAAGTGTCACTTAAAAGAGTACTCATTGAAATTACTCAATTAAAAAAAAAAAAAAACAAAAACTGAGAATCTAACTCAAAAGGGTTGCTTTTTTACTCATTAGAAAGTTTTCAACACGGAAAGTAAAGAGTAGTAACTACTGTACGAGTTCTGTGACTCCAAAGGTGAAACACACAAGATCTGTTTGATTGACAAAATCAATATATCCATGGGAATATCAATTCATTTCAAATTGTACCAATGGACACTCCGAAGTCGTTTCTTACGATATTTAGAAACATCATTTTGACAACTAATTGGCCGTATTGGGTTTTTTCGGTATTTGAAAGTTGTTAAGCCTACATGATCTTGTATTCATTTTCAGTGACAGTTGGAGATAGTGTAAGCTTGTTTAAAAGATACAATATGATTAAGAGCTGTTTTTCGTTTTATGTATTTCAAAAATAAAAGTATTCATTTTAAAACAGGTGGTGTATGTGTCGATGATTAGAATTAAAATGATTTTGTTCGAACGGCTGTCGTTAAAATTACTAAGCGAGCGCGAAGCGAAGCCTTAATAGACTAACATGTATACAAAGTATTGAATGCTATTGAATCTATAGTTATGACAGGTTTAAAATATACGACCCTAATTGAGCCCCTTAGTTCTTTACCAATTAAATCCTACGGAGATAAAAATCGACGGGGAACTTGTCAAAAATATTTGTAATTTATTGTAGTTCCGATATTCAACAAGGAATTTATTGTAATTCTCATTCTGTTGGATATTTTGTTTTCTCGCAAATTTATTTTTTATGTAAATTGGTTTCTACATTAAACCTATTGATAATGTTGTGCTGATATTTAAAAATAATGCTTGGAATTAAACAATATGATAAATAAACATTTTAAATAAAATAATAAATAAATGTCCCAAATAGATGGCGCCCTTTAAATTCATAATTCATTCAGGGGATGGCCTACCGCCGCCTGCGTAACTCCAGCTGAGATAATCAAAAATGCGTCGGGAGTAAATTGACTTGCCAGACTACCCAGAATCCCTAACGAGTTTGTCATTCGCCAGCAAAAAATGCGAAAATTTGCCCCTGCAACTTTAACCTATTTTACAAAAAATTTAGAGGGTGTCCATGAAAGATTATGTCACCATTTGATGTAGAAATATGTTTTTCTTTAGAGGATGACCAGTTTTGTTTTCAGGTGGACACCCCTAGGTTTTAATGGCATTTAAATTTGCTGTATCATTTATGGTGTAGGCACGTGGTGTGTAAGCAAAAATTGGCACTGACGTTTTCAATTGACCGTTGCCAAGTGAATCATCGTTACGCGATGGTAACGTGTTACTGTAGATGGTTTGTGTTGTGACACATTACTAGGGAATCATACGCGAGGTATGCCGGGGTATCACAATTATGAAATGGATATGGTTGTTAAGGCTGCGCTTCCCCAAACCAGGCCCCACAATGTCAATTCAATTTTCTTGCCCCCTAGTCTAAAAGTGTACAACCCCTTCCTTGTTCAAAATAATAACCTCCACCAAAATAAAATTTATTAGGATGTCGGCAAGGGGAGCCCCATGAGCGTTAGTGGCGGCACCAGACTTATTTCTGGGGGAAAAAAGTGGGCAGTGGAAGTTAATTTTTGGGGAAAAACTTCCAAATTTTGGGCCCGGGAAAAAACTTCAAATGTTGGCCAAAAATCGCTGAATTTTCCCAATTGGAGATCTTTCCTGATTTTTCAAAAAATCCGTCATTTTTTCTTCTGGCGGGGGGGGGTGGGGGTGGGGGTCAAGAAAAAATATTAGGGGGCGCAAATTTCACCCCCTCTGCCCATGTCCCCCCGTGGTGCCGCCACTGAGGAGCTTAAAGTCTTGTACACTAATCAATTAGGGATGTGTTGGTTTTTGACAAAACACAAACAATGTGATGATTACCCACAAAATGGTTCAAGGTCACTTTGTAATTGTTTGATAAAAAAGTCCGAAATAAGCAGGACAATATGACAAATAAAGTCCTCTTTTTTGGTTTGAAATGATCAAAGTCCAAAAAGGACAATTTTCGGGTCTATGAGCTAATAAAATTCTCAATTCCCCATGGCGCATTTCAATAACTTCCAATACCCAGTATATTGAGCAAATTACACCCCATGTTTTTTAGTTGATTTATGATACCAGAAATGCATAGTCAGCTGTCGTTAACATGTGCACAGCCAAGGTAGTGAACTCAGCCCGTGGTAGATTAGCATGCCTGACCAAAGTGGATTACCAGCTTAGAAGTTATATAGTTGTAGGACTGTGTATTGTTTGTAAGTTCAAGCCTTTATAACCAGTTACTTAATATGTCAATAGTGTTTCATTGTACAGGGTGTTTTCTACACGTGCGTACTATGTAACACAATCGCAGGCGATCTTTTTTCTCATTTCAATGTATGTCAATATGGAAAGCCAACTGCAGATTTGGCTTTTTTTTTCGATAGTAGATAACTCTTTTACACTGGCACCATACATCTACATTGTTATGCGTTCCCGACACACAGTGCAAAAACATCGTGCTGCAAATGTCACGTGTTTGGCCATGTGTGACTAAGTCATGAACATAATGAGTCACGCCCCAGCCCCCCCTCGGGGGATGCGGCCAAAAAGAATTCCTAATTTTAGACGTTGCAATTGGTTTAAATACAGTAAAAGCGAGTCTTGAGAAAAATTATGATTTTGTTTTTTTTTATATGTTGTCAGGGCGGCGTTGGATTTTAATACGGCAAACAAACACATTTGTTTTGACCAAATGCTGTCATACTATTCGGTTCGGAAGTAGAAAGAATAAATACGACTAAAACCAGTGGGCCGGAACGATCTGAGGGATTTGGGCATCTGAGATTTCCCAACGGTAATTTATGGAATCTTGCGTGCATTTTGCAAATATGCAGAATGAAAGTCAGGCCTGTATGTGATGGAAAGTGAATGTGAGCGCTCGCTTCTAAGGTTTTCTACGCTGATCATATTAAAAAATAAATGACTTGATAGTAAGATATTAAAGCTTATCGTCTGATAAATATAGGGATCTTTGATCCTTTTACTTTACTCTGCAAAAAGTAAAAATTTTTTTCTACACACTCAAGCAATAACCGATAAATCACAACTTCTTCCACTCTCCACTTTATGGAAGTGCTATTTGTCCAATAATTCACAAAAACCCCGGGTTTCAAACGTTCGAATACATTTTGGGGTGTCCTTAGTGTACTTACACCTGTGAGCCGAGTTGCTTGAATTGCAATACACACAATTAAAATCTGTAAAATTTTAGGTCCAATTTATCAGGCGTATAAACGACTACCACCTTGGAGCTTTTATTCTAATTTTTCGAGTATCAACATTATTGTACATATTATGAATTTTCATTATAGATTAAGTACTAGGTTTTACAGGAAAAACAGCTATATATTTTACAAGAAATTTGGCAGAAATTCTTCCAACAAAACCACGTAACTACAGCATCAGTTATACGGACGGGTGTGATCTCCCGAAAGTACTTCTGAGGGTACGTATAATTTGAAGTAGCCCCCTGCCCGTAGAAAGTTTAATTTTATGAACTTTATACCGGATACATAGCTAAGACAACAACATCAGTGTCTACAGTCGGACGAGTCTTTTGTTATGGTTAGTGTGTAGATGAGCTAAAGCAACATCATGGGCATCTCAGACTCTTTGTGAGAGAAGTAGAAGAGAGAGAGACAGTATCCTCCAATACACACTTCTCGGCCTAGAGTCTTTTCTTATGTTTTCCCGTGAGTTATCTACTACGAAAATGACGAATCGGGTTGAGAAGGGTACCGGGGTGTTATTTTATTAACAGCTCTAGAGCGTGTATTTTTATAACATGCCACACTCGGAAGTCGAGTTGTCAACCATATGTAAACGGCTCTTTCCGAGCCACCTATCTTCCAAAAGAGAAATGACACCCGCGTTATTTTACCCAAAGTCGGGGGCACAACTAAACATGCGGGTCCCGGTAATGGTTCTAGAAATACAATGTCCTGACAATGATATACAGCGGCGCCGTATCTGTATATATATGATGGCAAATTAAGATACAATTCTATGGGTGTCAACTATGCACCTATGTATGTAGTAAAACATTGAGCGCGGTATGCTAACTGTAAATAAACTTTAAAAAATTGATTGCTCTTTACATCAAACCTTTCTCATAAATGGACATGACACAATTATTATTTACAACAGCAAATATATCGATATAATTAGATATTTGATCATACTGTCATTTTAAAATGTGTATGCAGAACTGCAATTCCATTAGGGTAATTGCAAAAAGGACAAAAATTAAAACAAATAATCAAAAACCTACCTCCATGAAAATTAAGATTTGACCAAACAATGGGTATATAGAGGGTCCCCCACCCACCCAAAAAAAAAAAACAGTACTAGTCAGATTCAACCTCTGGGATCAAGCTTGCAGAAGTTCCCCATCCGACGCCGTCATTTCCATTTGAAATCAAAATGATGCTTCCACAAATGTTCGACATCACACAATACACATAAAGATACGTACATAATTTTGAAATAACTATAACAGTGACGGGTCCCCAGATCAAGTGGTTATTTTTTTTATTAATCTTCAACCCTATGCAATTGCAATCAAACACTGATAACTCTTTGTAATTTCTGCACGAAATCATAGTTCAAGGATGAATAGGGTTATAGTCTTGATTCCGATAGGCCTTGGTTTGATTTTATTTCATTCAAATTTAACTCCAAGGGATAAATAAATACATGATACATTTGCTTCGTACTTAGAAAGCACTAATCCATTAACCGATTGGCAAAGTTATAGCTTAATTACTTAAAAGCTTAGTCACTCGACGGTTAATGGCCAGAGCAATCTAATACAACCCCATTGGGAATTTGGGTTCCACGCTTCGTTTCAATAGACGGTGACAAGGACAAAATTTAGTGTTTTTTTTTAAAATGTTAAATTTAAATTGCGACAAATTATTTGTTATCAACTCCAATTTTCGCATGTTTTTTTTTTGTTAACCAAAAATATTGTTTTTTAGTTTTTTCTGTTATTTTTATATTATACTCTCAGTGTATGGCTAGATAATCAATGTGCTTGATGGCGTTGTTAAAATAACAGCTTTCGCGGCTTGACTTGTGTTAACACGGTACTCGCGGCCGCGACCCCTCGACCGATGTTAACCAAATCAGCGCTCAAGTGGTTATTTTCACGAACGGCCCATTAGATCAGTGCTTATCTATCTCATACACGTCTAGCCTCTTCTATTCATAGCTTATCCATTGTATTTCTTTGTTTAAAGTTCATTGCCCCGACCTTTATTTTTGATAGTGTGCAGTAGCTGACCACTGATCAACACCTTTTGTTCTTTGATATAAAGTGGTCAGTAGGTGACACATTATCAAGAAATAAAGGTTGGGATCGAATTTGACGAAGAAGTACAACAGTCAGTCTAGAACCACTATAGGATCGCGTGTAGAATACCGCTCTGCATGCTTAGGGGGGCGTAGGGATTATTAAATTATAATCGCCTTATGGGACACCTGCCATGATCATAACATCTGTTTTTAATCACAAACAGATAGAATTGAGACAAACTTAAGGCTGCATGCCACAGCGATACTATTCATAATGTGTAACAAGCAGGCCTGGATTAAAAAAATAAAATTCTGTAGCTTGTCGTAAAGATGGTATTTTCGGGTCCAAAGGGTCAATTCAAGAGGGACATGATTCCTGTTCACTATTCTGGAATAAATTTAGAATAATAAGTTAGGGGACACAACAATGCGTGAAATCCGCATATGCTAAAGATATAAATTTGCAATTATAATACATAGTAAACGTAACGAGACAACCCTAAACTTTGTCAAGCTGATTGCCATAGTATACTTCTTGATTGTGGCATGTGTCGCAAGAGGGGACGGATTCAAAATATAAAATATTTGTAGTGTCAACGAATGCATGTTACTGGTAGTCAACGGTGCATTTCCACCAATAAGAGCGCGGATTTGGCAAATAGATGTAATATATCGAAAATAGACTTCCAGATGGTACCCCCTCATAATATTAATGTATTACAAAATTTATTTTAAATTTTTGGGCCTGGTTGATCAAAAATCCGAAATTACACACTAAAAATAATAAATTTGATGTTGCATGTATCATATATGAGAGGGGGTTACTTGGAAGAGTTTTGCATTGCCAATATGTCAATAATACAAACGAGGAGATGTATATTCAAAAGGACACAGTTCAAAGATCTACGACCTTACCTTTGCTTTTCACGCGTCTCACAAAACGATCATGTGTGCTGATCTGCTATATTTAACGAAAGATTGGACATTTTTGAAGAGCGCCCCCATTTTCCAACTTTGATATTTTTGCACCAGGTTACGTTGGGTAAGTGGCTCGGAAACCTATACATGCGAACCGAGAATGCTAAAAAAAATGAGGTATTTTATCACATAAATAGGCTCGAGTATTTGATTAATTGGAAGTGGCTTAGATCCCCCGATTGGGCTCACGGCGAGGTGGAAATGCTTAGTTTATGTCTCATCCCTGATGAAATAGTGCCACCTCGCTGAAAATAACCTCTATCTTGACGGCCCAAACGATTAAACCACCTAACGGAATGCGCTAGCCCCCGTACTGGCGCTCTTTCCCCGGCGCGTATTCACCTGGAAGGCCGTTTCCCGCAGCCGTTGTGGAATATTTCGGGGATCCCCGCTCGCCTATTCTGGTACACAATTCCTCGTTTGTGGACACATAGACATTTTCGATGCTCACCCTTCACAGGTATAGGTTACGAGCCAGTTGTCCTGTTACACTGCACACCGTGTCAAACCTCTCCAACTTTTTGAAAAAAATGGGGGAGGGCACCCGCAGTCAAAACAAAATGTGCTACTACATATTGCTTGTAAAGGTATTCATCATTCAAAATGTCGTTCCAAATTCACAGACGGAAAACAAACACAATTTGCTCATAACAAACCATTGACTGTTACACTACATTAGTAACATATGCTGCAGGGTGATTTACAAAATACTTAGCTCTATTCAAAACAAGTCGTTGAGGGGTAACATTATAAAAACGTCTCCAGCTTTAATGGTTCATTGCCTTATTTTCAATTGAGTTGTGACCTGAAATGTTATCCCTTTTTCAAAAGCTCGACTCATTATTTGTTACCCCTTTTGTGAATGATCCGTTCAATAAAGACTAGACTTTTACACGAACCATATAAGCAAAAGTGGGCAATTAAAGTATTTTAAATTTTTAAAGTGTTGTTATTGTAAAAAAATGATTAAATCATAGCTAAGTAACATGAATGCTATGGGAAAAGATTAATGTAGCATATTCTTAAGGTTTAGCTTTTTTTGCTCGACGGTATGCCATTAAAGATTAAGCAAGTTAGGACATTATCAAATTAATGTGTCTTGTTCCGGCGTGGTTCGACCGTTAGTCGTTGCAAGGCTCGCCCCCTTCGTGGGCTCGACTTGCAAGCGACTAACGGGCTGACCACGCTGAAAAGACACCATTATTCTGATAATGTCCTGTTCTGCTCCTTTAACTCATACATAGAGTTTGCTCAGACCCACATTCACCCTCAGTGCTCACCCCGTAATCTGTGTTGTTGATCAAACTAGTTTAGCTTATAATCACCGCTGGCATATATTCCATAGTTTCTGGTTTTCTCACGGAAATAACACCCTCAAGCTACAGCAAACGAGTTGTTAAACATGCGTGATTTTTGTGCTCTATTGCCCCGGTTGTTATAAACTACAGTGTCCATGTGGACCATGAGTGTCCTAACACCCATTTGTCTATTGTATTTTCCATTTGAGTTGCCGTCGTATGCATAGTGTTGTATCAGCACCTTTCGTGTGGACCTTGTATCCCAAAATGGCCCGTAACACGGTCACGGTTTATCAGTACATGTGACTATGGTGGCTAGGACCACTCTCTTAGGGGGACACCAGTTGCTTTACCACCGCATTTATTTCTAGTTTGTGTTATTAATGAAGTTAAACGATTGGAAAATATTGCGCTTTTATGATTTATGTAGGTTGGAGTATGATGAGAAATCTTGGAATTGAGTAGATTTACGATAATCATTTTGATTCACAATACGAAGCACATTGATTTTAAGGGGTATCACAAACTACTTAGTCATTTTATTGAAACATAGGTTCAGCTCGTGAAAGTCAATTGATTATTATCAATTCCATTTACTTCAGTTTGCAAGCCTATTTAGTGCCAATAGGATGTGGGGTACAACACAAAGTTAATTTAAGTATTGACAACCAATATAAAGAAACTTAAAAAAATTTTTAGCTTTCCAAACAAAATTGTGATCAACTAATATGTATTTGGTGTTTTTTCTAAATTGTGGTTACTTCGGTTAATTTGAATAAATTGGTGTTTAGGTCTATTGTTATTTTTCAAATTTACTTACTTTCCTTGGTACATTTACTCTACCTTTTGTCCATTATATTTATTGAAACAAACATTGTAAGTATTATTAAAACATTAGAGACATTAAATCCACTTATTTTTTTTTTATCAAACCGTGATTCTCATAAACTTTATAATCATTTTGGGTTGCAGGTTAGCTCGTAAAGGTCACTTGATTCTAATTTTGCAGTAGTTTGGCAAGTCTATTTAACTTATTTTAATATGTGAGTGTTAACCAGAAAGTTAACAATTTTAATTAACTATTGTTGATAAACTAATATAACGTAAGGTACTTTTACATTTTGTTTTTAAATATTCATAACAGGTAAATACCTTCTAAAAGATATGGACACCGAGCGAGGCGCAAAGCGCGGGCCTCCCGCTATTTATACAATACGCGCGCGGCGTACAATTACTTGGATTATCCACGACTTGGTTTACGACTCATTGTGATGAAATCGTCATAGCGTGTAAATTTAAAGGTGCAAAGAGAATTAAATTTACATATAAGGTATCCCTCGTGAAAATGTGAAGTCCGGATGTTTGTGACACCAAAGACCTTCTATAAAAATATTCCCTTTAAAAGGATTATAGTCTGAGTATTATTTCTTTAACAAAATTGTGAAATGTTTGATGATTATTGGAAGCAGAGCTACGTTTATATTTCATTACAAAATAATAAATCAACATCACCTTTTCAGTTTTGTTTTCAAATTTTTAAGAACATTCTGTAGCCAAATACAGTCATACAAGATAAGAATTATCTATTGAACATCTATGACACGCGAGGACACGCTATATGGAAGCGTTGAATGAAATCTCTCGTTGACACCTTTAATTTTCAGCAAGTTCGTCAGATACTGCTTTTCCTGTTGAAGCTGATAAGGATATACATTATTCCTCCAAACATGTAAGAAGAAACGCAGACTCACTGATTATCTGTTTGATGACAAAATCAAATAATATCCATGGGAATATCAATTCATTTCAAATTGTACCAATGGACACTCCGAAGTCGTTTGCTTTTACGATATTTAGAAACATCATTTGACACTAATTGGCAGTATGGTTTTCGTTATTTGAAAGTTGTAAGCCTACATGAATCTTGTATTCATTTTCAGTGACAGTTGGAGCTAGTGGAAGCTGTAAAAGATACAATATGATTAAAGAGCTGTTTTTAGTTTTTATTTTATTAAAAATAAAAGTATTCATTTTAAAACACGTGTTGTATGTGTCGATCATTAGAATTAAAATGATTTTCGTCCGAACGGCTCGTAAAATTACTAAGCGAGCGCGCAGCGAAGCTCTTATAGACTAACATGTATACAAGTATTGAATGCTATTGAAAATCTATAGTCTGATAGGTTTAAAATATACCGACCCTCATTTGATCCCCCTTTTCGTTCTTACCATTAAATCCTACGGAGATAAAAATCGACGGGAACTTGTCAAAAATATTGTAGTCCGATATTCAACAAGGAATTTATTTTAATTCTCCATTCTGTTGGATATTTTGTTTTCTCGCAAATTTTTTTTTTATGTACTTGTTTTCTAACATTAAACCTATGATAATGTTGTGCTGATATTTTAAAAATAATGCTTGGAATTAAACAATATGATAAATAAATATGTTTAAATAAAATAATAAATAAAATGTCACCAATAGATGGCGCCCTTTTAAATTCATAATTTCTTCAGGGGATGGCGGCAAAGAAATCCTAATTTTAGACGTTGCCATTGGTTTAACACGTAAAAGCGAGATCTTGACGAAAAATTCTGATTTTTTTTATATGTTGTCAGGGCTGGTTGGATTTAATACGGCAAACAAACATTTGTTTTGACCAAAGCTGTCATACTATTCGGCTAGGAAGTAGAAAGAATAAATACGACTTAAACCAGGGGGCCGGACACGATCTGCTGGATTTGGGCATTTGTGATTTCCAAACGGTAATTTATGGAATTCTTGCGTGCATTTTGGCAAATATGACAGAATGAAAGTCAGGGCCCTGATGAAAGTGTATCTGAGCGCTCGCTTCTAAGGTTCTACCTGCATCATATTACAAATATAAATGACTTGATAGTAAGATAAAGCTTTCTTCTTGATAAAATATAGTGATCTTTGATTCCTTTTACTCTGCAAAAAGTATAAAAATATACACCTTCAAGCAATAAACAGATAAATCACAACTTCTTCCACTCAACTTTTATGGAAGTTATTATGTCCAATAATTCACAAACCCAGGGTTTCAAACGTTAGACATACATTTTGGGGTGTCCTTAGTGTACTTACACATGTGGGCCGATGCTGCAATTTGGAAATACAACAAATTAAAATACTGTAAATTTTATGTCCAATTTATCAGGCGTATAAAACGACTACACCTGGAGCTTTTATTCGATTTTTCGAGTATCAACATTATTGTACATTATTATGAATTTTCAATTATACGATTAAGTACTAAGGTTTACAGGAAAAAAGCTATAAATTTTACAAGAAAATTCTGGCAGCAATTCTTCCAACAAAACCTCGTAAATACAGCATCAGCTAACGACGGGTGTGGATCTCCCGAAAGTACTTCTGAGGTACGTAATTTTGAGTAGCGTAGAAGTTTAATTTTATGAACTTTATACTATACATAGCTAAGACAACAACATCAGTGTCTACAGTCCGGACGAGTATTTTGTTATGGTTATGATGTGTAGCATGAGCTACAATGCAACATCATGTGGCTATCAGCCTCTTTGTGAGAGAATTAGAAGAGGGAGACAGTATCCTCCAATAGGAGTTTGCTCAGAACACATTCACCATCAGTGATAACAAGTAATCTGTTGTTGTTGATCAAACTATGTTAGATTATAATCACCGCTGCGTATATTACTATAAGTTTCTGGTTTATCAAGAAATACACAATCAAAGCTACAGCAACGAGTTGTAAAAGGAGTGATTTTTGTGCTCTATTTGCCGGTGTCATAAACTACAGTGTCCATGTGACTGAGTGTCCTACCACCCATCTGTCTATTGTATTTTCCATTGAGTGCCGTATGCATCGTGTGTCTCAGCACTGTACCCAAATGGCCTCGTCTACACGGTCACGGTTTATTACATGTTGCTATGGTGGCTAGGACACTCTCTCATGGGGACACTCAGTTTCTTTACACCGGCACTTTATTTCTAAGTTTGTGTTATTAATTAAGTTAAACGTATTTTGGAAAATATTGAGCTTTTATTATTTATGTAGGTTGAGTATTATGAGAAATCATGGAATTGAGTATTTACGATTAATCATTTTTATGTCACAATTACTAAGCACATTGATTTTAAGTGTATCACAAACTTAGTCATTTTATTGAAACTATAGGTTCAGCTCGTGAAAGTCACTTGATTATATCTAATTCCATTTACTGCAGTTTTGCAAGCCTATTTAGTGCCAATAGTATGTGAGGGTACAACAAAAAGTTAATTTAAGTATTGACAACCAATATAAAGAAACTTAAAAAATTTAGATCTTCAAACAAAATTGTCAACTTAATATTCGTATTTGTTGGTTCTACATTTGTGCTTACTTCGGTTAATTTGAATAAATTGTGTTAGGTCTATTGTTATTTTTCAAATTTACTTACTTTCCTTGGTACATTTACTCTACCTTTTTTCAATATATATTATTGAAACAAACATGTAAGTATTATTAACAACATTAGCACATTAAATCCACTTATTTTTTATCAACCGTTGATTATCATAAACTTTATAATCATTTTGTTGCAGGTTCAGCTCGTAAAGGTCACTTGATTATAATTTTGGCAGTTTGCAAGTCTATTTAACTTATTTTAATATGTGAGTGTTAAACAAGAAGTTAAATTTAATTAAATATTGTTGATAACTAATATAATGTAAGTTACTTTTTACATTTTTTTTTAAATATTCATAAAGGTAATAGGCCCTACTTATAAATAGATATATGTAGGCCCCTATAGCCCCGCGCGAAGCGCAAAAGCGCGGGCCTCCCGCTATTTATACAATACGCGCGCGGCGTACAATATCTTGGATACCACGACTTGTTTACGTACTCATTGTGATGAAATCGTATCGGCGTGTAATTAAAGGTGCAACGAGAAATAAATTTCACATATCAGGTATCCCTGAAAAATGTTAAGTCCTGATTTTGTGCACCAAAGACTTCTATCAAAAATATCCCCTTTATAAGTATTAAGTTGAGTATTATTTCTTTAACAAAATTGTGAAATGTTTGATTATTATTGGAGCAGATACGTTTTATATTCAAAATAATAAATCAAATCACCTTTTCATGTTTTGTTTTCATTTTTAAGACATTTCTGTAGCAAATAAGTCCTACAAGATAAGAAATCTATTGAACATCTATGACACGCGAGTGACACGCTATATGGAAGCCTTGAAATCTCTCGTTGCACCTTTAATTTTCAGCAAGTTCGTCAGATACTGCTTTTCCTGTTGAAGCTGATAAGGATATAAATTATTACTCCAAACATGTAAGAAGAAACGCAGACTCATGATAGGTTTTGTGGGCCAAATTTGACAATGGCTCTATCCAGGACATTATATGTCGCCTTTCGGTGTCGGATAAATCGCTACTTCTTCTCTCCATTGGCTTTCTCCAGCTCTGCGCCCTTTCAGCAAGTTCAGAGAGAAGATCTTCTTGCAACATCAGCAATCGGCGGCATGTTTACATACCAACAGAAACGGTAGGTCGAATTCGCCGTGTGATCTAGTAATAAATTATCAAACTTAAAAGCATTTTATTTTTAGGCCTAACGGAATCATAGTTTACTAGGTAGAAATGGGCAATTCAGAACAAAAGAACTTCTCTTCATTGTAAAGCCACAATCGTACAAATTTTATTTTTTTTAAAATATAGAATGGATTATTGTTAATTTGTTTACTTAAAAACAGGAATACCCAACGACTCGCCAGAGAGAATCCTTGCTCCCAGCTGCACTCTTAAAAATCATATTGCAAAATAACAGTAAAATACTGTAAACAGGTTTAGAAAATGGAAGTATTTATCTGTAATATGGAAATACAGCAAAATACTGTAAATTATATGTCCAATTTTCCATGCCTAAATAATGACAACATTTAAAAGTGGACCTTATTTTAATTTTAATGAATATCGAACAAGGGATATTGGGGGGAAAGCGTATCCAGCCAGTTTTGGACCAGGCGCCCAGAGAGTTAATTCAGCTGAAGGTAAAAGGTTGATCTGGTCAAGATTCAATATTTATATAATATTGGATGGTTTGACGTTTGTGCCAATAAAATGTCAGCCATCTTGTGAGACGTGTGAAACAAGCACGTCAATTACAGCACTAATTAGTGCTGCAGCACCAACCAGTTAAGGAGAGTGGTACCGGGCCGGAATTTTGTCATCATAGTTAAAATTGACCGTAGTGATGTGGAATTCATGAAAACAGGTGATGACAAAATTAAAAGTGGTGGCAATTTGCACACGACGCCATTTTCCAAAATGGAAACTATCTTAAAGCCCAAAACACCTAAGAAGACAATTTTGGTGTTAAAAATGTTTTTCCTCGGTCAAGGAGTTCAATAAAACTATTCCCAAAACTATAAAATTGTGCATGTGCCGAGATTTTCCAAGATGGCTGAAATTTTATTGACACAAACCTTACATTTCTTATTATATAGCCTGATTGGTAGAAATCTAAAGCTATCTAAGGCCCTTTGTCACATGATGCTGCAGCACTAAATACCTGATTTTTGTCAAACAGGCCCCATGTCACTGGGGAAATTGCGTAAAGTAAGGCAAAGATTTCAAAAATCGGACAAAGTCACCTCAGGCTGAAGTTGCCGAAAGGCAGATCTCGCAACTTTGGAAAACTTTGTGCAATTTACGGATTTTTTTGCGGATTCGGTAATTTTCAGCCTACTTTATGCATCTTCCCCAGTGATATGGGGCCTGTTCTGAGTCGTCAAAAGCAAATTGGACACACATGAAGTGCCTAAGGAGTAACACGATTGGTATACTATCACTTAGAAACCATGGCACTCTACTTCTTCTTATCGTGTCCAAACACAGCGGTTCTCTCCAGCCAGAGATGGGTACAACGTCTGACTGCTTCTCTGAATTCCGCAAAGTCCTTTTCTGTGCATTGTTGTACCAACAGTGGATAGACCAAGAGATGTTCCATTCGAACACCATTGTCCTGATCTGCTTACAGATAGCCCCACTCCTGCAAGGAAACCTTAGATCGGCCAGATCCGGTTCTCAATCTGTTGAGGCATCGCCATTCAGCCCATGAGGAGTCAGCTCCAGGTGGAAGATGCTCACAAGGTTCAATACCAATAGATGTTACTTGGTTCGTAACAAGTCTTTCTTTCCACAATGCCACTCTCTTAAACTCCTATAGAGACTGAGAGGTTGGACTTTGCTTAAGAAACTCTCTGGATTTAAGGCGGTTGGCAGCAGGTCTCTGTCTGGACGTAGGGTGCTTCACATTAGATACTTGGCAGCTACGCTCTTGCATGCTCGCTACACTACGACGGATGTCTGGTGGAGCAATTCCTGATTAGGATGTTTAAGTTGTCCGTTGGTGTTGGACGAATGAAGACATCCTGTGATAGCCGGCATTTAAACTGAATCAAGCCTTTTGGCATGGGTTGATCTCTCCCATACAGGCATGCATCATCTTTTTTGCGCCATCTGAGTAACACAGGGCAAGTGCCCTCGATCTTAGGGTATGTGAGCGAGCCAGTGAGTGCCAGTGAGTTTGTTCAAGATGTTATGCGTGAACATACTTGGCTCTTCGTCTTCTTGACGCGAGTCTTATAAGAGAGAGTGCACATGCGGTCAAGGTAACTCCTAGGTAAAACGGGTTATCACGGTACTCCGGCGATCAGTGGCGTAAACAGACCTTTGCAAATTGGGGGAGGGGGGCTAAAGGGGTGCAAGGCGTTTTTGAGGGGGGCAAATTTGGGTCCTTCTCCATAGACATTACAAAAAGTCAGTTCATTGGGGTGGTGAGGGGGGGGAAAGGGTTCTGTGTGGGGGGCTTGCCCCCCACCCCCCGATGGGTACGCCACTGCCAGGGATGTTCCAGACCAGGTTACTTTAACTTGACGTTTGGCTTCACGGTGGCGTATTTTTTTTTTTTTTTTTTTTCCTGATGGAAAGCACACACATGTGTCTGGGTGCGATTGCACGTAGGTGGTTTTCTCGTAGTAAGTCTTTGGAGAGGTCTCCCTTCAACTAAATTGCTCTGCATTTTGTACGCTAATTCCAAGGTCGTTTGCGTAGATAAAACGATAGGTTCGTGCACTCCTAGGTTGGCCGTTGGTATGGTTGGTTGAACTGGATAGATGCAAGCACGCTCCCTTGTGGTAGTCCATTCTTGAGCCTACGCCATCTGCTCTTCTTCGCTCCTATAGCTGAACAAAGAACATCCTGTTTGAAAGCAATCCTGAGCTCAGTCAAGCGGATATCATTGGTGAGTTCCAAAATATTATGGAGTAGGCATCTGTGATTCACAGTGTCGTAAGCTGCTAATAGAGCAACGAACAAAAACTCCGGTTGCCAAACCCTTCTCGAAACCATCCTCGATGTGTTGAGTTAGGTTGAGTACTTGGCTAGTTGTTGATTTGCCTGGCCAGAAACCTGCTTGTTCTGGTATGAGGTGTTCGTCTATCACAGGTGCAATACGGTTGAGCAGGAGACGATCAAAGAGCTTATAGATATGGCTGAGGAGTGATATTGGTCTATAGCTCTTGGGATTAGATGGATCTTTCCCAGGCTTTAGGAGTGCCACCCGGAGTGCCATAACATGTGCTTTCCTCCAGATCTTTGGGCATGGGAATAAGGCAGCAATTGTAGAGCCCAATAAGCCATTCCTTTGCTACTGGGCCGAAGTGTTTCAGCTGCTCAGTTGAGATGTTGTCAAGGCCTACTGCTTTTTTTCTGGTTGAAGTTTAGCAATACCGGATTCCAATTCGTCCATGTTGAAAGGGCGAGTGAAACCAGGGTCGCCACTAAACCTCTTACGGTCTAGTTTGATCTTCTTGGGCTTCTTACTGCACTTGCCATGCATTTAAAAGCAGTTGGTGGGCAACTTGGTTGGGTGTAACATTTGACTGCTGTAGAGGTTCTGTTGGATCCCCTCGAAGCTTTCGGATGGTAGATCATGCTTTCTTGCTGTTATGGGTCATATCGGTGGATTAAAGTATGCCATGTTTTGATCTTTTCCTGGGAGATCGTATTCGCAGTTGTTTTAGCTGAGAAAGGACCAGCTTCAAACATGGTATACTCTTGATAATCTTAAGCACATTCCTTGGAAAGGCGTGGTATATATTCCGTTCTACAGCCTCTGGGTATGTTTCTCTGCCTCTGGGCAGTCTTGTTCACTAGATGAACAAATTTGTCATGGGGTTTTGGAGCAATCCTCTTCACGTTCTGGTCCAGGTCATCAGTGAATCCTTGCCAGTCTGTTTTCCTATAGTTAAAGCGACGAGTAAAAGGCACTTTGTTTGATCTTACTGCAGCGTTGGCTTGGACACCGATTGGTCGATGTTGAGTTAGTGGAACAGGATCCAGAACAATCTTGCTACACAGGTTAGAGATTTTTTGTTAACAATAGCTAGATCAGGGTTGTACCCTCCCTCTCTTCCAACGCACACTATAAGCTACTATAAAAATGATGGCGGCAGCTTAGGGTCGTGAAAGAGACGTAGATGTTGACTGTCTATCCATTCTTCAACAGCTTGTCCTGCTTTATTAGTTTCATTGTAGCCCCATTGGGTACTATGGCTGTTAAAATCGCCAATAAAGAAGTGGGGTTCGGTGGGATTCCCGAGGCTGAATTGAGGGTGATTGAAGTCTATACTGGTGGAGGTTTGTATAGACTGATGTAACTATGACGGAGCTGAGCTCAATAGCGAGGACTTCGATGTTGTTGTCAGCAGGCATTGATGTTGCTTCTACATTGGAGCCTCGTTTTTCACAAATATAGCACTTTTTAAATTGTTTTGTGTTTTTTTTTCCTGGTATGGTTGGCGGTGGTTTTCGATTCCTCTGTGTGTTTCCTGCAGACATAGGACAATCGCATTGGAGGTTGTTACACATATCAGCAATGATGTGACTTTTGCACTAGAAAAAAACATCTCTACGTTCAATTACACTTTATAGTCAAGGCACACCATGAAAAGGCATGCGATGGATCTAGGCATGATATGGGTAATACTTGAGAAATGTTTGGAACAACGGTTTGGTGTTGTAGAGATTACCTTCACTGGCGAGCAGTTACTGACAGGGAAGACAAGAGGTTCTCTACTTCTCCCCTCTACTAAAGCCAATATTCTCCATGCACATAGAGGAGAAAGAAGACCTACTCTACTTATACCTCACAGTCTTTCCTTCCATAGAGCTACATAAATTTATGTAACTCTATGTTTTCCTTCCATCCCCGAATTTTCGTATTCCGCCAGCTGTTTAAAAATGTGTCAATAAAATTTACGTTGTTTTTTCCTGGCAGCTGGGACTCACAACAGTTAAAACGTACGTTTTCAACAGTTATTGCACGTTTCCGATCCCTTTACAGTTATTTGCACGTGTCGAGTCCCGGCTGACATGTTATAAGCACAGTTTTTTTTAGAAGCTTTTTAACAGTGCGTATACGGTGTCATATAAAATTACTTTTGGACCTTAATCCCTTACAAAGGCAGTGGCCCTGACGGTATCACAGGCAGAATTTTCAAGGTAGCTGCTTAGGAAATAGCCCCGGCACTATTATTTTTCAGAAATCCTTCCCGGGGAGACACTGGCATAACGGTCTACCGGGCAAACATTTCCCTCATCAAATTACCGTCCTGTTTCTCTTACGTCCATCTGCAGTAAAAAACCCGGAACAGATTATTATATCGGTCGCGTAGCGACAGTATATTACTTTTACTCGGGCCATTTTGGGGCCGTTTTTTGTTCGCGGTTATTCGTAAATGTCGGGCAATTTCGGCCGGTGAAAATGGTACGTGCAAATTACTGTCATGCTGGTGTTTGACCCCCTAGAAATTGTCGGTGTAATTCTTTAGCTTAAAGTTTTTTTACGTAAAAAACGGTGTTTTTTGTAAAATTTGTTTGTTTTTATTTAAATGGAAAGTTTGGGTTTGTTTACTGGATTTTGAAGTATGTACGAGATCAGCTATCACTGCTTTAAAGATGTATCGGAAAATTGCGCTTTCTAGAGAGCGGATTTTGTTTAAAATCGCGTATATGTGTAGTGAAAATAAATATTGCTGCCAAAAAAGGAAATTAGTGACGGTTGATTTCCCCGATTCCCCTCGGGCGATTTGTAACGTAGGGTAGTTGGGTAAGTACACGGTGGTAATAGCGGGTAGTTCGAGGTTACTCTAACTGGACATTCCATATTGCGCCTGGGCTATGACGTGTCAAGCTAAATAGCGGGGGGTTACATGGAAGAGCTTTTTGACGAAATTAACCAATGATATCATTGTTGCAGCGCCCTCTGTCTATAATTTTGTGTGGCATTTACCCCCAATAATTATGTTCGTGTTTTTAGCTGAAATATTTTTGTAGATGATAGATACTGACTATCTCGCAATACCTCTTTCTCTGAAGATCGGCAGTAGTTATTAAGTGGTTTACATTGAAAAATACCCAGAATGCGTTGCAGTAACAGTTAGCGAAACGTTAGACAGCTAATTGACGCCTGAAATGGTCAGTTTTCCTCAATAGCTCTGTCCATTGATTCGTTAAAATAGGACCTGTTGGTCTGGGTTCGAATTCCACTTTGGGCTGATTTTTTTTTTTTGGGGGGGGAGGGGTTATTTCTTTGTTTAGTTGTATTTTTAGAATTTTTATTGTTTGGGTGTAACGGATTTTTTTTCGCATATGACCATCACAAAAGTCATACATATAGGCCTAAAGCATAACAAAAGAAATTAACACAAATAAAAATGAATAAAATAACAAATGGAATGAAATAAAGAAAAAGATCAGTACAAATTAAAAATAAAGAAAACGAAAAATAATAATAACCGGAAGAGAAAATAATAACAAATAATTTAAAAATTAAAACCAAATCAAATCCGTGTACACTAGTCTTAGAATATCATTAAAATAAATCGTTAAAATAAAAAGAAATAATAACATAATTACAGATATTTATATAGCGCCTTCCCAAAAAGTAATAGAAATATAAAGTGAATAAATGGAACCAAATATATTTTTAAAAATCAGTACAAAATAAAAATAAACGACAAATTGACAAAAAATAAAAGCCAAAATGGTAAGAAAATAAACATTAATAAAATCAAAGCCGTATACACAAAACTATTAATAATATAAATCGTTAAAATGAAAATATACTCAAATAATTAACACTAAACAAAATAAAGATGACTAAATAAGTAAAATAAAACAAAGTAATAAACACAAATACAATTACAAAATTAAAAAACAAAAATTTTGAATAAATACAAATATTAATAAAGTAAATCGTTACAATACAAATTTTAAATAAACAAATTAAAAATGACTAAATAGGTAAATAAAAACTAAATAATAAGTAAGAAATGAGCACATAAAACAAAATAAACACTATGAATAAAAATATATACATTATAAATTAAAAATCAAAATAAACAAAGAATAAAATATAAATAAACAAAAACGAAAGGAATTGTTTATATTCCAAGCAATTGTCAAGAAAACTTCCAGCTTCAATTCTGGACATCCATTCACCTTACAAACCTTGCATGTGTGTATATATCAGACCAAACTAGGGGCCACCAACAACAGCTACAACAGCACCACTGTAGAATTCTCTTACCAGCACAATTTTTTTCCGAGTGTCATCTGCATCTGGAACACCCCTACAGCTTTACTGGGTACAGCTCAGTCACTGGAGATTTTCTGGAGTCGCCTGAAGCCACTCACACTCCGCTAGCTATAGCCACACGGACCTTCTTTTACTTGCACCAGTCTTTTGTTCCTGCACACTTTGTTGATCTTTGTTCCTGTGACCAAGCACCTTTTTCACCGAGTACAACAATACTCTACTACTGAGTGATGTAATGATTGGAAGATTATAGATGCGTCCAACTTATTCCAGTTAACAGTCAACCTAAAAAACTTGCAAGTCGCCTGAACATGCAGCCATGAATGGAATCATATTCATCTCTGACATCAATTCAAACAATTTAAACAACTTGCAGGAAAACGTCTGCTTCAATTCAACATACAAATTCCGGCCAACCTCAGTTAGCAACAAATGGCTCAGAGCGACCGATAAGGTTCTGAACAGAAGCATCACAACCACCGCCAACATGAACCCACCGGCAACGCACAATTTACCAGCCTCCCCCCAACCAGTCCCCAACTAGCCAGCAAAACCTGAAACCTAGAAAGCCGAGAACCGCGAAATTCTAGTTCATTCTAAAATCATGAACCACTTTGACAAGTATTACATCATTTCCGACAAGCAATTCAACACGACTTTAGAAACAAAATTAATACTCATGTGAATCTCAACACATCCTCACTATCAATGATTTGGTCCTTTCCCCTCAAAACTGACATGATTTTTATGGATTTCTTAAAAGCCTTCGATACCGACCCCCACAACCTGCTTATGTTTAAACTTCAATATTATATGGCATCATGAAAAACCACCTGACCTAGATTTCTCAAGCTCTCAAGCATGATGCCCAGAGAGTCGTTGCCGGTGGTGAGCACTCGGCCTGGGCATGCAGATGTTCTTTTTGGCGTCCCTCAAGGCACGGTGCTTGGTCCACTTCTCTTTTAGCTTATATTAATGACTTCCCTAACAACCTCCACTCTCTCAAAGTTCGTTTATTTGCCGATGATTGCATTGCGTACCGCCAAATCCTCAATGACCTCGGCCATGCCCTTTTACAAAGATTTAAACAAACCTTCAAATGGGCAAATGATATTGTCAAATGTTTATGCGACGTCAAAAAATGTTTTACCATTGTAAATCACACACCGTCGTAATCCCAAAGTTATTTAACTACACTCTTGGAGGTCACGGATAACTTGAAGAAATAAACAACATAGTTATCTTGGTGTTTACCACATTTCAAGCAACCATGGACACCGCCAGTGGGGGGGCGCCCGCTCGCCCCCAAAAAAAAAATCCCCTAAAAAGAGCTAAAAAGAGGCTTAAAAATAGATTTTCCGAGTGGAGCGAGCAAAAAATTGGGGGGTTTTGCGCTTTTTTGCCCAAAAAATTGTTAAACGGTCCACTCTGCCAAATTCACTCCCCCGTCCTTTTCGGGGGGGGGGGCGAATTTGAGGAAAAGGTCCCCTTTTCAAAATATTCGCCCCCCCAAAAAAAAATCCTGGTTACGGGCCTGGACACCACATATTACATCATCAGCCAACCGTGCGTATAGGCCTACGGTTCCAAACCCATTAGTCTTGTCAGACCACTTTTCGATTAGGCCTACTCCAAATCGGTCTTGGATCCTTTATCAATATGAACTCTGCATACAGCTATACACGGTTTGTTACCGTTAACGCATATAATAAATCTGCCAATATCAGTCTCAAATATAGTAACCCGGGAGCTAACAGACATTTGTAACACATCTCAAGTACAAAAGGTTTGAGTGATTAAATATGTTGACAGACTGACAGGAACCCCTGAAACGTGATTCTTAAGTGCTGCAAATGGTGCCTTAAGGAGAGGGGCCATTACAAAGTTTGTACAGGGGTCAAATTTTTTAAATTGATCCAATCATGTTGAAAAGTATACCATGTTATTTGTCTAACCAAAAGGATTCAGGAAAGGTATAGTTTATACTATCTACAACGTATACAGTTTAAAAGTTATAGGCTAAAAACATCAAAAATCAATAAAAATGGTTCATTTCAGTTGTACAGGGGTCAAATTTTAAAGTTGTTCCGATTTAGATAAAAAATGGTGCAAATTGTTGATGGAGTTCATAAGATTAAAATTAGGAATAGTTTTGACTACCTAAAATGCTTAGTTGCCGATGTAGGGGGCACAGAAGGTTAGCGTCCATTGCATCCAATGGGCAGTGATGGGGCTTGACCTTGTTTTCCCCCTACTTTCTTAAGCAAGCATTTGAGACCCTCAAAACTATTCCTTATTTTGATCCTATGAGCTATGATTTACACATGCACCTTTAAGTAAAACCCTAGAAAGTACATCTAGATCAAAATTACAGTCATTTTGGCCAAATCCGAGCCTTTTTTGGAGTCAACTTAGAGATGTGGCCCACTGTCACTAATTTTAACAATGTCGGGCAGTAGGGTTGGGGGTAATTAGAGGTGTGAAATCTCAACGGTGCGCCAGTGTCCAGCCCGCTACCGACGTGTAGAGGCAGAGAATCTCTATAGAGGTCAGTGACAACGACCAACTCTTGTTGAAGTCTGTTTCATGATCACTGAACCTTAGTAGAAGACCAGCCTGTAGATCCCGTGACCAAACTCTGGAGACAAAGATTTGAAGGTGTCTTGGGGTTCCCTGATCGATATTGAAAGTTTTTGACTTGGGCTTGCCGCTTCAATGTTCCGGCATTTTGGGGAAGGGGCAAGCAAAGTTAACACGGGGGTAAAAATTGAGAACTGAGGCAACTGAATTAATATGCATGTCAAATTACTCGCCTTATCATACGGAATCTAAAAATGTATAGTTTGTTATAGATCCGACTTCAAATGAGGACACTATGGCCAAAAATGTCCAAAGGCCAATGCACTTTCAGTCAAGGTCAAATTGCTAATTTAAACCGATTTTAAAGATGTAAGTGTCTAATTATATGTTTTTCGTGTATGACAAATTCAAATTTGCAATTTTTAATAGTTCAAATGTTAGTCTTGACCTTGAAATGCAAAATGGGGGCTATTTCAGGTTTCAAGGTCAAGACTAACATTAAAGTACTGTTAAAAATTGCAAAATTGAATTTGTCATACTCGAAAACAATTAATTTAGAACTTTGTTTGCCCCTTCCCAAAAATGCCGGAACATTGAAGCGGCAAGCCCAAGTCAAAAACTTTCAACATCGATCAGGGAACCCCAGACGCCTTCAAATCTTTGTCTCCAGAGTTTGGTCACGGGATCTACAGGGTGTTCTTCTACTACCTGGACAATATTTGTTTCTGGTTCACCGTCTTAACTGCGACACCAAAATGTACATGTAACTTCGAATTGTGTAATGAACTTGGAAAGTCTTTAGAACGCCGCCGTCCAAAGCCAGCAACCGCTGACAGTTATTGCACATTTTGAATTCCAGTCAGCTAAACGAAACATTGAAGGAATATCTCTGCCAGCTATGGGTAAGTTTAAAGAAATTTGAAAACCCCAGCCAGAAAGTCAATATGTTTAAAATGTTCCCCGTAGCTTAAAATTGGTTAATGAGGAGCAGATGTATGCCAAATTGTTAACGGGTAATAAAAAACGTCATTTTAACTGGCAGCTGGGACCTGTGCCTGGGACTCACAGCGTGCAGAAACGTAAAATAACTGGGGCCGTAAAATGCGAAACCATGCCGGCGCGGCGTCCCCCATCCCCACCCCCAAATGAAAGCCCTGATGTTTTTGCACTGATGCAAAGCTTTCTATCAATAATATTCCCATCCCATTTTACCCTCGTCTTACCAAGCCTTTTTTTGTAACACGGTTTACCAAGGGGGGGGGGGGGGGGGGCTCGCGAATTTGTTATAAAGGCACCGATGCTTATGATTTATGATACAATGGATAGCTATGTCCTCCTCTTTCCATTGATACCAAAATGAAGTACGCACCATCCCTAGTATGGCGTCACAATACGTCATCACGTCCGCGAGTCGGCAATTGGCATTTTTCTACCGAAAGTAGGCGAAAATCAATTTGCGTAAAATCCGTCGCCGGAATAATCGCGGATTTTTCATTCGGTTTTCGCTCGTAAATTATGGGCATTTGGCTATTTTTTCATAAACTGAGTTTTAGAGCCAACGTGCATAATATTTTCACATAAAATGCACCATAAAAAATTCCTTGGGTGGCAACCACCCCCCTACCCTTCGACTTTGACGGCATACCCTAACCCCGGTGAAGGTGCTACCGTCACAGTTTTTTTCTCTAAATGACCGAAGGATGTAGAAACGATTACCTAGCAGCTTTTTCGAAAGTTTGTAGCATTTTAGCGCACCGAAGCGACGTCACTGGGCGGAGGGTGTCACCACCCCCCCCTGCCCCCTTGGTAAGACGAGATTAGTTGAGAAAGTATTGTGAAATATCTAATTTGGTATTGGAGCATAGAACCTATGTTGAAAATAAATCACCTTTTGTTTTACTTTTAACATGTTCAAGACACGCATATCTGCACCGAACTAAGTACGAAATTGCTTGCATTTAAAATAAATTTGTAATCTTCTGTGAATTAGATAAGTAAGTTATAATATCATCTGCCATGATGTCAAATTGTCAATACGATATCTTACTAAGATATCGTATTGACACAGGGCAGTAACTGATATAAATTGTATTTAAAAAACAAAAAAAAAAACACTCCTAGAGCAGCCTACCGACATAATGGAACTGTGTGAAATCAAAAAAAAACAGGAGGGCTTTCGGTGTAGGTCCTTTAAATATACCCAGGGGATTGTACTAAGCAGAAGCCGAACGCTCAATAGACATTTCCAAATCTGTTTTTTGACGTGCTGTGATAACTCTGAAAAGGGGGTCTTTCAGTGACAGATTAAAACGGGTGTCTTTCATGTGATAGCAGGTTTAACAATACTGAGTCCTTAAAAGGACAATCTCTGCATCTTAGTGCACAAGTTGCGAAATGAAACAATAAAATAGAGTTTTGTAACACAATTTTAGTTCGAAATGTTTTACATGTACTCTACATGTCCACTGCAATTCAGGTATTACAATGAAATACTATCCAGGCAATCAACATAATGAGCAACCTTTATGTGAAAAACAAGACATTCAGTTTCACCTAATCAATATATAGCTATTTTATACGAATTTAAAATTGACGTTTGTACTAAGCAAATTCCAATAAACACTCAGATTAAATCTTATATTGTGTCTACCGTTTCTTTCTTACATAAGTATTTCCCACCACACATACAACCAAAACAAGACTCATCCTTGGGGCGCCACTTTCCTTTTTAAAGGATTTTTTTATTAAATGGAACTTCTTGGCCAATGCAAGACTAATTTCAATTAAGACCATATCCATTTGTAGTAATATCTGCCATACATGCTGTACAAAAGTTGTGCCTGTTTACCACCATGTAAGATTAGTCTTCTTCAGGAATTGTGTAATTGGTGTAGGCAAATTGTATATTATAGCATTGGGAGTATTATTTTGGTTAGTAAATTAGCTATATAAGTCATTCTACAGTGAAAAGGTCAAGCAAATTGTGCAAAGTGACCCAACATCAAAAAACTGTTACATACAAAGCTTGGTGAGGACTAGTCCTCATTTAGTGCAAGCAGGGAATGCCACTATCAACCATTACCAGTGCAAGGAGGGTATTTATATCACTGACCATGGCCCTGGCAATATGAGAATCTTGATCTCAACAGCAAATATCAGTAGCAGCTCTGTGTAAACATGGATGGGGTATCTTATATTTCCCAGCCTACCCACTGCATTGGGTTTTTGTCATTCAGGAGTATCTTCTTGTCCTGCGCAGAAGAAAAAGGGGGGTCACTAGTGCCGCACATCCCCGGCACTCTCACCTATTATTTTTAGGGCATAGGAGTGTCCCCCCCCCCCATAACTGGGTATGGTTAGTGATCAACTGCTCACCTCGTGAAACTTCGCCAACGAGGGCGAAAGCCCTCGCGCTGCCGCGCCTCGAGGTCTGGGTTCTGAACGTCTCGGTATGGTCTGGTCTGTAACTCAGGCTCGATCCAACCCCACTGCTTAAAAAATAAATCCTATAAAAGCTGGTGAAAGAAGACTACGCCGGGTATGTCAAAGCAGGGGTCAAATGTCGATCAACTTTCCCTACATCATTGTGCAGCAGCAGACACACACACACCCGTCCCGACACAGGCACAGCAGTAAATCACGTTTATTTGCTTAATGTAATCTATCAACGAGCAAAGTCGGACAATTTGTATGTGCTGCCTGCGTTTTTATCTTGTAAAAGGTCCATTCAGGGTTTAAAATCCCGTAGTTTCCACTATATAAGTTTTGTTGTCTTCGCTCAAAGTCCACGAAACAGGTAAGTCACTGAAGACTTCTGTTCAAGTTCAACTTGACTGAAGAGTGAAGTACATCATAAAGTCAGGTCCATTAAAGACACGATCAGTGATTGCTAAATCAGAAAATCAAAAAAAAATCAAAAATCAGATTTTTGCATGTATGTAACAAGTGAGTACAGGTATCCCCCGAGGTATCCGAACATACCCTGCAACAGTCCTGCTCTTGCTAAGCATGACTCGCGTGGCCTTATCTTTTATCAACCTGAATATTTTATTGGCCCTCAAGTCATGCAAAAATGAACTAGGACCGATGTAGAAACATACAATTTTGCCTCAACTTAACGATTTCATAAATGAGTCCATGTTTAGCAAGTTAATTATGTGGGCTGTAAGACATCGGTGAGAAACCTAAATGTTTTATGTAGTTTTCAGGAAGAAATATAAACATAAAGAGCATCATTGATGCACTTTTCAGAGACGATAAGTTCACTTCACAGACTAGTCCAAACCGGAAATCCAGTGACATGAGAAAGGTTGAAAAGGTCATAATATGTGCGATCCAATTTTGTAAACATTTAAAAACCCCATGCTATACTTCAGTCGCAGTACGGTGGCAGCGAGCGATCTGTATGAGCATGCGTAACAGTGGATCTTGTGCAAATCGGTTTTGCGCATGTAATCGCTCGTTTGACTGGAAGTATGTTGCAGGCTTCAGGTTAAAAAAATTGTGTAAAAATACCCAGTACATGTTTTGTAGTGATAGCGCCACACCGGACGCGGTCCTAAGTTATGCAGGATTGACGTTTTGACATAGCGTGAATAATAATGCGACACGTACGACCGCGATCATGAGCTCTCCCTTCATATAGTATGCCTCTCTACTCTCTGTTCGACGGACTTTCCCGATTTATTTGGGTCTTGAATTTCAGCTGACCTCTGTGCTGACTTACCGGATGCTGTCTTGCGCCATCATAATAAAATCCAGAGAGTTTGGACGGAGAAAGTGGAACTTGAAATTTAAGACATTTTTTTTAAATAATCCTCGGGAATCGGGTAAAACAAATGTGTGCTGTACATGACGGCATTTCTCAAGGTCTTGTAAGTATCATTGAACAGCCAGAAGAAATTTCTGTGAAAGTCACAAGCACTGTGTATTTGAGTGCTCGTACCATGAATACATAGGTATTTCTTAATTGTACGCTGGTCCGAAAAGGAAGTTCTCGTAACTTGAGGTTCAGTCCAATGTTAAAGTCAGCCATAAAATGTTATTAAAGACCTCTAGTTACGATTACGGAACTGAACCCGGCAATGATCCGACCGAAGCAACCTAATAAGGACAGAATCGGAAATTTTAGTCATACTGTCCGTTCGGACACTTCCTCAACACGTAATTGAATGGGAATCGATCTTGGAACACGCCCGTTTTCTTCCTTTTCGTCCTGCTTTCTGTAATAATTCAGTTGGAAAGGGTAAACTATTATAATTCTACAGACTATCCTTCACTTTGATAAAGCTATTCCTGCAAATTTCAAATATTTTTCAAATCACTGATAAGTGTCTTTAACAATCACAATCAGCATGTACACTTACTACTACCTCAGGGCTAGTTTTAGTTTAAAACTGGCCAAATTTGCAAATTGTAGGCTGAGAGTCTGAGAGAAGATGATAGTACTAGCTATAGCTATGTTACACTTGACGCGTTTTAAGCCGTTTTTTTATCCTGGTGACACACAAAATAAGCCAACTTCACCCACCTCACTTTACTGAGTATTTGTCCACTTCTTCTCCAAATTCATGAAGATGTTTATTATATCCCGAGAGTTGTATTCTGTCACATTTTCTGACATTGAAGATGTTTTAGGCGTGCAGTGATGACTTTCGCGTGAGGCGATTGCTCCACGCCTTCAACATTGTCGATCGCCATTTTGAGCTCAAGTGACCCGGAAGAGACGCTGCATCATGGTCTTAAAATGCTCATCTGGTAAAATTTGACCGGTTAACTTGGTTTAAACAGCAAGATGTGACCCAGAAAGTCAGAAATGACGTCAAACAAGGTGTTTCTCCGTAAATAATCCTTGTGGTATACCTGAAAATTATTTTTTTGTGTGATAACGACAAATTATCAATTTGGGTGCATTTATGACCATATTTTTAGCAAGTAAACCTTGCGGGGATCTGTTGAGCCTTTGATTTTTAGGTTTTTTGGAGTTTTTTTTTCCACCTAAAATGGTTCACTTTCAGGCTGGATAGGGTGGCGAAAAATGGCGGGCGTTGTGTAAATAAAAATTAAACCAAATTGGTGCGCGGTGCAAAATGGCCGACCGCATGTATGAAGCACTTGCGTTACGACCACCACTTGTCTACTAAGTGATGTTTGTGTTGCCAGTTGGTCGTGCAAGGCACCGTAACGTGTCGCGACGTGATATGGCGATGACCAGATAACAAACGAGAATGCCAAGGTTGAAGGACAATATCTCAAGAAAGGAAGGGGATATTTAAAAGATTTTTTCACTACTTGCTTTTCGAGATTGTGAAAATTTTTTTTATATATTCATCACTTTCCATACTTAAATATTTTTTAAAATAAAGTGTAACATAGCTACTAGCTAGTACTAGGCTAATTTAACTAGAACTTCATTCAATCAAGTTGAATCATTCCCCCGCCTCGGGGCCACTCCTGTATGGCATTTTAACACGGGCAAAAGCTCTATATTAACAATTTGCTTTTTTTCCAAGTCTAGACAAAATAGGGAAAGACAAAGAGGTTTGTATTGTGCCACCACCCTATGAATTTGGCAGCCTCAACAAAATAAACTGCATGTTGAAAGATGTGGTGGCAAAATACTAAATTCATCCTGAATTGTGAAATAAGAATGAAGTTTTTAGATTTGGCATTTGTGTCCAGACATTATTCAAAAGACATTAATTATGATGCTTTCTTTCAATCATCATTATGTATTTTCATACTATTGGTGGTCCTGTGAGTTCAATGTTTTACAGAGCCAAAGATCAACAAGTCACATCAAGGCCTGAAATGCATCATGTTCAGAGTCTGCATGCAATTTAATCTTTATTGTTATTGCATAATTGTTCTCTTTTAAACAGCTGTTTATGATATGAAACTTGATATTTTTGTGATGAAGCATTTTTAAATATATATGCAAATATTATTTTTCTTTTTAAATAACGAACGATTTTTTCGCAGCCAGTTTTTGTAGCAGCGTGGCGGCGGACCGCCAAATCTAAACTGTCCTTTCCCTTGCGAAGCTTGCGTTACTAACTACAATATTACAGAGAATTACAAATTTTCTGGAACCAGCGAACACCATCTTCAGCCAATTGGGGGAAAGTGGGCGGCAATGTCTTGTTATCACATAATGAACTGACAAGCTCTCAAATGTAGTGTCTAACGGAGTCACGTTTAATCCTTAGATTTTATCGTTAAAAATGGATTTTAGAATTCATACTGGAATCATTGGCTTTACGCAGGCGATTCGTAGTATTCTGTCAATTTAGTTGCTGCTGACATAACCCTTTTTGTCTTTCATTCATCTTTGAAAACATTTGGACTTATCGTATATCAGCTAACGTAAAGGTTATGATGTCCGCTGTACAAGGGACTTGGTATCCACAGAAGCTAACGCCATCTAAAAACCAATCTACCACATGTGTCATCTTTGTCAGTCACCTTCTTTCACCCAAAAGTGTAGTGGGAATCGTAATGTTTGTTTTAGAACAAACCAGCGAGTGTCGACCTTTTACCCGTCACTTCTCCTAAACTGGCAACCACTCACTCATGACAGTTTTATGGAAATAAATAATTCTGAGTTGAAAATTCATCCGATTAGTCCATTTTTTTTTTTTTTTTTTTCGCCTTTTTGGATGAAAACAATGTGCGGATTTCTTGTTCTGTAGTATTGTAAGAAGCTACAGAGTCCTGTTTAAGGTAAGTTTTGTAATTCTTGACCATTGCATGACTTTAATTTGGTGTTGGCTTATTGTAGATACCATCCCGGTACAGCGCAATAACCTTTACGTTACTTATAACGAATAATGTCCAAATGATAAAAGGTGAATAAAAGACACAAGGTTATGCTCACAGAACTAGCTGTCATGTGCATGTTGTTAAAATGTTTTCGGAAAATGTGAGATACAAACCCTGCGTTCGAAGTCCCAGGTGCACACACTCACAGGTGCCTGTAAATTTCACTCTCTGTCATGGTAACATTTGTATCCCTGCATGCACATGTGACATGTAAATTAAACTTTGTGAATCCCTAAAATATGCAATTTTAAGTAAGCCATTCATAGAAGTAGTCACTATGAGTTTACAATATACCCATCCCCACGGACACAGTTCAGTGGGTTTGTACTTGTACATACATGACAGAACTGAGCTTGTGTGACTTGGGTATTATATATCATACCACAAAACAAGGGGGTGTATGTCTAAATACATTGTTGAATGAAATCGACTGAACTGTGCCAGGGAATTGAGATTTTTCTAGCTCATATTGAATTGAAAATCCTACAATGATAAACTTTGAGCCAACTGGTCAATAATCTAAATGTACCATAGCCTGATATGAATAACGGTAAAAAAACACCAATCCATGTTTTCCAATTATTAGCCGTGCATGTTAACTTCACTTGTACAAATGTCATTTTTTAAAGTTACCTGCACCAGTGCAGGTAATTCAAATTGTAATCGAAGTCTGGCTACACACCGCAAGAGATTCGGGGGGCGGCTGCCATTGCAATTGTACAGGGCTCTTATTACAGGCTAGCACTCCCACTTGCGGCCAAACCATGCCAGGAAAGACAAAATGACAAAAAATGCGATGGTTGAGGCTTGCAGATCTAGCAGTTTACACTTATTAAGACTTATAGAATTATTGACCCATCTTTTTTTAAGTGAATCAAATATCTTTGCAGTGAAGCAACTATAAAAAGATCAAATATTTGATGATCTACCTATACACTGGGTTTAAAATGCTCACACACTCACCTCAGGATCACAGACACCGTATTAATTCTGTCATTCGGTGTAATGTCACAAATTTAGGCCAATTGAATTTGATTTTATTTCCTGTTGGTAGATTTTTAAAAGGTGAAGAGGCCACTTGTCATTATTCATTATTTACGTCATTTTCATTATTGTTACTGTCATTTCATTATTACAGTCAAAGGCAGTCTTGAATACACTAGTGTAACTTTCAGTATTTATTACATAAAACAAAGTTTCCAATGCCCTAATTAATAAAACAGGGTATTTGCAGTTATTTGCCGACACAAGGGGACAAATCATTTTCTAGCATGTTTGCACCCGGTATTATGAAAAGCGCGTAAATCAAGTGGAGACAAAAATCGGCGGAAATTCATTATTTATGCTATACTGTGATACCCCTCCCCAAGTTAACTGCTTAAATGATCAGGAAGGGATGCTTGAATTTTTGAGCAACTATTTTGTTTTATAAGTGTTCAATAAAAACAATTTCCTTCAGAAATAATGAAAGATTTGGCACCGGCAAATCTGATGCCCGCTCCCAACAGGAAACTACGAATCAAATTCCCCTGGCCTTATAGAATTCTGCCACCTGTCATGCCTGTAATCGTTCCAAGTTACTCCTAGGTGTTTAGATTACTTCGTAAATGATGGGGAAGTCACAAATCATGCTTTGCAGCAATTACTCAAGTGCTGAAATGATTTATTTTTCCTGCAACTGTTCTCAATAAAATCTTTTATATGTATCAAAAATTGTTAAAGCCAAGAAAACTTCCAGCACACTATAGATAGACGATACATAATAAGTTTCATGGCAGTAGCAGTGGGTGAGTGTTGTACCTAGCATGAATATCTCCATGTATCTCCTTTATTGATATAATATGCTTAAGTGATTTATTTTATAATCCAACTCTTTACACATTAATGTTTTTATTTACTTTATAACTTTGGATATTCTCTATCCCCCCCCAACTATCCGTGTGGCAGCGCGTATCTTTGCGTCACTCTGTGTTTTGTTACTTAGCAACTCAATCTTCCTCACGCAAGTACCCGCGCACGCACAGCGCTATATTTATATTGTGCGTACATGCACAGCCCTGTCGCCGCGTGTTTGATTATCCGCATACCTGTGACAGACTTACGCACGCGTTTGTTTTGAATACTGATTAATTTTGAGAATTATTTAATGCGGTTCTGGAAAAACGGAGGTCTCTTGATTTAGACGTGATTGCAGGCAATGTGCATATGACCGGCTCTGACGTTGAATGCGGCATGTGCGATTGAACTGGGCGACCGAAGACATTAAATGTTCATGTGATTTTAAATCCCATGGGTTTTCAGCCCTGGGTTTTCGTTCCAACCTTTGCTGCCCTTTCGACCCGCTCTATGAGACAGTAGGTTCTACCTCCGACTAGTAGGAGTTAGTATGGGTTTTTTGTATTAAAACATATTCATTCAACGAAGGTTAATGCAATGTTTCAGTCAACATTGGTTGAAAGGAAATCAGCTCAGTGTGTAATGATGTTTAGTCAAAAACACGTTATGTTTAGAAATCATATACTCAGGCCTTATTTTCCTTTCCAATGTGACTTCCCACTCCGTACCTGCCACAACAACATAAAGTTACTAGTTAGTGCGTCTGTGTGGGCTTGGGCCAAAACGGGGCTAAGGGAGAGTAATGGACGACAGGGTGTGACCTGGGGTCACTTGTAGGGACGATCCATTTCTCTTTAGGGGGTTATTTGTATTTTGGGGAATTTCCTTCTCAAGAAGGGAAATGCATATAATTCAGTCAACATTGGAAAGGAAATAAGGCCTCAGATATGTCTTATAAAAAATACATGTTTGACGAATTTCCGGGAATGACAATTAAATTTCCTCAAACGAATTTGCAAAATTTCCCTTCAATTCTTATGTATTTCTTCATTTCAAAGTACAACAATTTCCCTTGCCCAAGTATCAAAATTCCTGGGATGTGATTCCCAAATTCACCATTTTTCCCCCAGGCATGGCAGGGAATACAAAAGAACTCACGTTTGCACCTCCAAAAATCTCTTAATTCTCAGGTTGTAGCAGGATTGGACATAATTCTGGAGGGCAAAGAAGAAAAGTCCATTCAAACATTAATGTGCCTTCTCTGAAGAGTCCTACAAGCATGCGAATAAAGGCCGGGTACAATGGCGATAGGCCAGAATGCACAGTGGTCGTAATGCTGGCACAGTCAAATCAAGAGTAAACAAAGTATAGCCTAGACTGCAGTACCTGCCCGACTTCTGATTATATTCTTCTATCCAATCATGTCTTTGGATGATTTGCTAGTGTCACAGGGACTGTAGAATAAAAAGTATTCCTGGGGGTTATGGAATGACAAAAAATCTTTGCTCGATAAACAAAAAAGAAATGATGGCAAAGCCCAAAACAACTCGCATGATGAGAGGCCAGGAGAATCTGGGCTGGGCTATGGTGGAACGCCAATGTATGGAACATCCCATAGGAATGCTTGCATAACAAAATACACTACATTGTAATTGCAGCACTCTAAGGAAATTGATATGGCATATTTTTATAAGAGGTATCAATTAATTTAAGGCATACGCTTAGTTTACATGTATAGAGAGCCGGAAAAAAAAATTGTTTGTCTGCGGACTATAATACACGTGTCTGTACATTCACAAATCGGTGCAACATCGTCAACAAAATCCTGCTACACCACTTCTCAGCACGGGTTGTTTTTTTTTCTATTACTGTTCGTTTAATAGATACTGGGATATTTGTGTCGTCGTCCTAAGAGGGCACCTCATACTTTGCACTGGGGTCTCGAGTTGAGGGTTAGGCCATGACGCATTTTGCTTCTGCTAGCATTTAGATTGTGTCGACTTTTTCCATGTGCGTAAAGCTCAATTCAAAGGTGGTGTGTGGTTATAGGATGAAAAACCTAACAACGCGCAGTGACATAACCCTTAAATTGAGATCGAAGAGAACAGGGATTGCTTGGGTAGGGCATTGTCGGGTGTCGTCTATGGTAAATTATGTTAATTCACTGTTTCAAATGCACACATTTTCAACGCGCACTATATGTAATGGTCATTGCATAGGCGCCACAGTAACTCATCTCACGAGTGAGGTCTAAGGTCATATAGAGGGTTCATTAGAGGTCATGCCCAACAATGGTCATATTTATCAATTGCTTGTGTTATGTGGGAGGTGATTTCATAACACTTTGTTATTACATTGGTCATTGGGTAGTGTCCTGTGTGTTGGTCACCTCATTATTTGGAATTAACTTACCAATGTATTAGGCTCACAACTGAAGTGCATAAAGCCGAATACACCGTCTTTATGTGAATAAAATGATGACATAGGATTTTTCTGTCATGCACGACAGAAAACCAAATCATGGGGGGAGGGAGATTAACGCACAGCAGGCCAAAGCTCAAATTTTACGTTTTTTTGTGTAAATGGTTTGTTCAATAAACCTTAGAAATGTTCTCAATAGGTGGTCTACAAACCGATCAAGGTGCAAATTTGAGATAATTTGTATTCTCAGAAAAATTCCTGTCAACTTTAGCATTTACCGCTAAACCTACTGCTGGGCCGCAAGTCCATGGGCGCTACATGGGGTTTAACTAACAAAAGTTATTACACACCATGTTTTATCTTCTACAGTGGAAGGGCTGTGCCACAGCTTTCAGACCACTATACAGTAGGAGGCCCCTAGGAAAGCAGCAGCGGGCTTACCTCGGCAATGGGGAATAACCCAACAACAACATGCCTGTCATCAAACCATCAAGAGAGATCAATCGGCAGTCTATTGAGCTACCGGTGAGTAAGACTGGATTTTTCAATTAAGTTAGTTTGCAAGTGTATGCAGAGCTTCAGCACAGTAAATGAAAGTACAGTGTTTGTTAAAATCCTTTGGACGTGTCGCTATGTACGCTCACTTTCCCCACCAAAACAATGCACCGTTGGATTGCTTGTAAGCACAGTTCACGCAAGATATGTAAACATAGTTAAATGTACCACAAGGAATTATGACAAATCACAAAGGTGATAATTACTGGCTTTTTCACCGGCACATTTTTTTGTGTTGTCTTTTGGGGAAAGTGGACGCTTTTTTGTAGGTTTAGTTTGTTAAACTTGTGTTTTAGATGCATCCCATATGATAATGAGGTGAGGTTAAACATCACATACCAAGGTCAAATTTCATCTGAGGTCAAGTTTGTAAGATAGGTGGTTGATAAGTTTGGGGCAGTTGGAGTCCAGCTGCAGCCAAACTTGGGTCTTAGCATGGAAACCCCATATGTTAATGAGATCAAAGATCACTACATACCAAGGTCAAAGATCATATGAGGTCAAGTTATTAACCTTGATTTTCTGTTCATTTTTGCGCACCTATATCTACTTCACAAATTGATAAATCATATCAAGAATGAATTAAATTAATACCCCACAGGAACTTTTTGTTGCATTATTGGAAAGTTACTTCACACCAAGAACAGCCCAGTGTAAGAGGGATGAATTACTGAGCAGCACACAGCAACACATATAGTGTGAATATGGCCCACTCAAGGTTATTGTCAGCTTGTGTCATAGGTTGTGTTCTGCTCACTGCTTGTGCTGCTGTGCGTTGCACGTCAGTTGACTTCTTGGACAAATTTGCTGAGCAGCACAGTGGCACTTTGCCACTTTGTGCTGCTCATTGCTATAAGCTGCTTTGTACAATGGAATATTCCGTAACTTTACTAAAAATTTCACAGCATGTTTTTATACTCGATTTATGCTGATATAGGAGCTGGGAAAAAAGTTGTGGGTCATATACCATTAGGTGAATAGGGAAGAATCATTTTAATCTATCCAAGAGTCGCTTCGCTGCCTAACATAGAAAGCGGGACACCTTGAAAGGAAAGGGCCAAGTACAAAACTTAATTTTGTTTGCTGTACTTTTCTGAAGTGCACTATGTACAGTTTTAATACAACTGATTTATAAATCATTCACATTCACTTCACTGTAAAAGCGGTTGCCTTAGTAATTAAAAATATTCTTGACATCTTCACTGTATCCACGTGGAGCCGTATGGAAATAATTTGATAGGCCTTCTGAGCCTATGATACACAGTATGTTTATACTGCATGGTCATTCTATACCATTCCTAAATGTACACTGACAGAGTAATTCACCAAATTCTTTAGACTAAGAATTGTTAATTTAGGCAACGTTAAGTACAATTTGGGTTGCATTTTTATGTGTTTATAAGCCAAGGTTTTAATTTCGGAAGTTTGGAAATCAGGAGCTGCAACCATCCTACATGAAAAAACAGCAAGTGCCCCCCCCCACCCCCCCCGTGAAAATCATTGTGTTGAATTGTCAGTATATTCAGTACCTTCTTTATCATTTTTACTATTTACTTGTATGTATTAGGGTGAGATGAACACATCATGTGAGCCCTTTGACTGGCTGTTGATGGGAACTGACAAATATCGCTATGAAGAAGTCCAGACTATCTACCAAGCTTTTTTTCTTGAGGGGAGAACAACAATGCCGTAAGAAAGCTATCTTTTTTGTTAAGAGTACAAATAAAATGTTTGCCTGTGATGTTACACTGTCCAATATTTTATATCGTAGTGGGGATACCGGCAGGACTGCGCCGGTATCCACTATTAAAAAAATACTGGATGGCCCATAGCCAAAACAACAAATCACTATCTTTATCTTAAATTTCATACTTATACCCTTTTTGGTCCCACGCCAACTTTTGTTTGGCGAAGGGGGACTATAGACCTATAGGGGACTATAGTGTGTGTTGGTGTGTCCCACTGCGATATCGTTGGAATAAGCAAGTGTGTGTGTCCATCTCGCAACATAGATGTATCTCGAGTAGGGGTGGGTGGGATCCGAAAGGGGTCATGTGTCATGGGTCAAAGGTCAATAAGGTCAAAAATGGTCCCCAAAAATAGGGCTAATTGCTATATTAACCTTGTCAACACGATTTATCTTTGCCTCTAAGCAAGTATGGGTGTCAATCTTTGACCACATAGATGTTTGCTTTAATAGGTGGCCGGATGAAGTCGGATATGGGGTCAAAGGTCAAATGTGGTCAAAAATTACTTTTTAAACTATGTCAATTGTGGTAGGATGAATGAAATTGGGAGTGTGCCTCAACATTTCGGAGGCACACATTTTGAGGTCATTTCAAGGTCATCAGGGTCATTAAGGTCAAGTCCCTAAACATAGGGTAGGGGATGAAAACTTGGGGGTTGCGGTCAACATGCATATGCCAAAATTTTGTTGAAAGGTCATTTAGTGGTCATCTGGGGTCATCCAAGGTCAACAAATTCAGCAAATGGTTGTTTTATACCCAGCGGGCTTAGTCGTTTAGAGCGACGTCGAAACGACGTTGGCACGTCGAAAAAACAGGTCTACGTTTTTTATAAGTTTACGTCGAAAATGCAATTGATTGAATCGACGTTTTAAGAATGACGTCAAATGATTTGCATTTTCGGACATACTAGTGTTGTAAATTTCAAAAACTCTCGACGTCTTTTCGTCGATTGCCCACTGGTATGGTCATGAAACTTGGTGAATGTGGTCAACATTCAGTGCTGATATTTTAAAGGTCATTTCAAGCGTCATGTGGGGCCATCAAGGTCAAACACCTACAAATGGTTTGTATGGTCATGAAATTGGTGGGTGTAGTCAACAGTGATACCAGAATTTTTCAAGGTCATCTGGGGTAATCCAAGGTATTGGAACTGCTATGGTGGAGCCTTTGTGGCGTTTCCAATCGCAATCCTCCCTGTGATTTTAAAGGTAAGTTACTTTTCCGCCTTTCATCTACCACGACGAGGGGGGACCTGTGCGTTCGAGAAACGGCCCCTTGTTCCCATTGAAAGAGGGCGATCGCCAGCAAAGCTGGGGAAAGCTGCCACACCCAATCCAATATGGGCCCCATATTGAAACTGGTGGGCGTGCAGCTTTCCCAAGCTAAGCTCTAGCTAGCTGCCAGCGCATTGTACTTAATTTCCCAATCCAAAACATTGAAATAAATCATAAAATCATATTTTGGTATTTTGTACTGCCATGGATTTGTTAACAAACAAGCTGCAAGTGGATGGCACTTGAAATCTTGTGTATTAACCTATTGCCCTATCTGTTTCTAACTAAAATGACCATGTTGGGTGTTGTTGTGTCAGTAAGCAATAATAGCAATTTTTGAAGAGCGCCTCCAATTTTTGAAAATTTTGAGATTTTTTGCATGGTTGCTCCTGGTTAACTGGCTAGTAAAACTATACCTGTGAATGGGTTTAGCTCGAAAATGTCTATTGGTCACAAACGAATGGGGAATTTTGTAATTAGAATAATTATTATCGGAGAGTCTCCGATAATTATTCACGGCCTGCTGGAAACGGCCTTCCAATGTGAAATAGCTGGGGGAAATAGCGCCCATGTACGTGGTATACGCTCAATCTAAAGTTGTTTTATTGGTTCAGAGGAAAGTCAAGTAAAAAGGTGATTCTCGAGTCGGTGGGCCACGATTTCATCATGGAGGACAAAAACATAGCATTTCCAGCTGCTGCCATGTTAAGTCAATTTGGGATCAATTCAAATTACAAACGCTTATTTATGATAAATATGCATTTTAGCCATTCTCATTCGCAGGTATAGTTTCCTAGACAATTACCAGTAAACTGTGCCAAAATTATGCAAATTTTGAACAAAATTAGAGGTGCCTCTTCTAAAAAATGTGCCATTATTACTAATACCTCCTCCTCCTCCTCTTCCTCCCTCCTCTTTCTCCTATCTGTTTTCTAGCTTATCTCCGCCCAGGAGGGAGTAAAAGAAGAGGGAAAGGGGAAGAGAAAAGTCGGAAATTCAGGGTGGTACGCAAACCAGGAGGCCCGGTGGGGCCCACTCCCACGACCGGGGAGATTCAAACGCTAAAACGGCTGTGTCCTGGCCCCAGCCCTAATGCGATTTTATGCCCATTGTTGTTCTCTTTTGTTTTGATTGTACTCTTCGCTGCATCCGGGACTTAGTGCATTTTTTTCTCTCACTCAGTGGTTTTTTTGGTGTTTAGACTGGTAGGGTTAGAGAAAAGACAGTTCATTTTATCTGATCCTGGAATATTTTATATGTTTGTTTAAAAATGCTGACTTGAGAAACCCCGTAATTTCCCAGATTTTTAAAGGAGAACATGGAACGTACAACGCATATATTAAACCATTGCCACGATAAAATAATTATTGACGCACTATCGAGTGGTTTCACAGAGAACCTGAATTATATAACCCTAACAATGAATTAAAACCATCTGCCTGACCATGTGCTATGTAAAACAAAAAAATCGCGGCTAGTGTATAACTGTTATCATACACCCGGCACGGTTAGGTCATACATGCCATAGAAATACTCTTATTACAGTATCAATGTGTGAAGATGTATGACGCTATACTGTCCGGCCGTATCTCGCATACACAAATACATATCCCATATAGAGTAGCGCGAATTTAAAAGCGCATGGGTGGACAAAATGCTTTTAATTTCCGTTTTTATGGTTAGTATAATTCCGTTTTCCCATGAAACCACTCCAGTTGTGTTCATAATTATTTTTAAGCGTATATTGGTAGTTATTCTTTGATACAGGTTCTTCCTTTAATCATGATATTTTCACCAAGACCTGTATAGTTTGCCTTCAACACATTCTGACTGGTGTAAACCACAATCATCTGCTTTAGTTCAGATTTTTTCTTGAAAATCTAGTTTAAAACGTTTCTCTATGGAGTGGGCATTAGAGGCTCTAATAACATCAAATCATTGTGACTTTTATGCTTATATGGCAAGATTTTCCGCAATAGTTTTTCTGATTTTTGCAGAGGTAATACACTTGCCTGTCCCTACTTATGTCAGTTGTCAAAAAATTCTGACTTTTGATATTTTTTGCGATTTTCTGATTTAGCAAATCGCTGATTTGTGCTTTAAAGTAGCTTGCATTCCCCACATTTTTTTAATTCTCGCAATATTGCTGCTTATCCCTTAAAAAATATGGATCCCAGACAAGCTGGAGGAAAGCTTGTGCACACGCCAATTCAAAATGTGTCCTAAGGAAAACCATGGACTCCTTTACTTTGTGCTTCTGTAATATGTTGGCCCAAAATATGAATCCAAGGACCATATCTTCCTGGAGCATCAGTAATCTGGACTAAATATTCTAAATCAATTTTTAATGCACATTCTCCAAGCCAAATGGCAATATGGTCGTAGAGGCAGCTCTTTTATTAGAATCCTTCTCCAATGCTCCAGGAACATATTTGCCATATGCTCCTGGACCATTTGTAATTTCGCCCTGACAAGAAATAAACCGCTTATTTGGTCCCATTTACCCATGCCGATATTTTGGGAAGCTGGTCCCGGCTGCGATGGTTATCTCTCGATGTATGTTTGCTGAGAAGGGAAAGCGCTGATCCCGATCTGCTGCATCCTTGAAATGATGCCTAAATGGTTTATGGTATGACAGGGCCACAGTGATCAGCGGCCATTTGTGAAAGCGCTTAGAGGCCAAGTAGCATAAGGCAACAGCTATCTAAAATCTCTGCATTATATTCTATATAATAAAAGAAGGATTCTCAACCTTGTTACCGAGTGTTCTCAGAGATGGCTCTATTTTTTTATCGAGTTCTGATTTTTTTGTACCTTGGTTGGGTATTTTTTTTTTTTTTTTTAACCATTGTCATGGGTCGTCCGGGACATTCATTTTTCAAAAACTATTCGGTACTATGGAAATAACAGGAAAAACGGGTCGGTTGCTAGCTGAAAAGCGTTCGTTGTGATGCATTATGGGTTAAAAACACCCTTTTTCTGTGGCTGTGGGTAACTATGTAGCAACGCGCCACCGCAGACTGCGTGCAGTGACAGTGTATTCAAGCGGAAAAGTTGTTGCACTGCATGGCGGATCATGTAGTCCTGTAGTTGCACATGGAGGGGAGTTGAGAAAACAAAAAATATGAGGGACTTTAGAGGTACAGCTTTTTTTCTCAAAATGACATCTTGCACACATGAAATGTGAGGACACGGGGGGGGGGGGGGTATTATGCCTTAAGGAAATGTACATTGGCAAGTGCAATCCCGACCTTGTATATAGGTAGAGAATATGAATACGGACGGTATACAATTTGGGCCTATCCGAAAAAAATACAATACGGTATGCTGGAATACAGGGGTTATTAAAAGGGAAAAAGAAAAACCTTTGAGAATAGGGGTTTGCGGGTCAAAATTTTCGAGGGGTAGAAAATACTAACTACGGGAATGACAGGACCTGATACTTTGTTTTGATTCCCACATGGAGTACGGAATCCGCTTTTTTCGAGAACCGAACGGAAGTTTGAGGAGATATAAGGAAAAAGGAAGAGGGAATGTGGACGGGAGGACTACGGGTTAGCACACGGGGAGTACTGTTGAGGAAGTAAAAAAATTGAACGGAATCGCAGTTATACGGGATGAAATATTGACGTTTTATTTCTACCAAAATGGAAAACTACCTGGAGCTACTGGATATGCATGACGAAAAGTCGAGAGAAATTAAGTTATGAAAAAAAGTTACAATATACTGTGACTCGATGGAGTATTATAAAGTACAGGCTGAAGGGAAACTAATAGGAAGTTTGGGGGAGTTATGGGAAACGAGGGAAAGGGAATATAAATACAGAATACTGAAGCTGGCCAAGAAACGGAGTATAAGAAAATTGTGGTTAAAAAGTCTAGGGGGAGAGGAAAAAACAAAAAGGGTCAATAACACGCTTTGATTGTGGTTATGACGGGCGGCTGGTCGTTGTAGCCACTGTGTGACACCTCTTAGTGATTGCTTCGGTGTGTCAGTGACCGCCCTCCTGTTTCAGTGATCGCTACCGTTTACCAGCTAGCGGGAGCCCGCGCGAATATAAGGAAAAAAGAGGGATGTGATGGAACTACGGGTTAGCACACTAGGAGTAGGCCTACTTTTTAAAAAGAAAAAACCAAACCCAAAAAAGAATTTCTTCTAAAAGAAAAAAAATATTGACGGTTTATTATCTACAAAATGGAAACGACATGAGCTACAGGATATGCCGGAAAAGTACAAGAACTTAAGTTATGACACAGTTTACAATATGAGATAATGTGACTCGATGGAAGAGTATTCATAAACTACATTACAGGATGAAGGGACTATATAGGGATTTGGGGGAGTATGAGGGACGGAATAATAATACAGAATACGGAAAGCTGGCCAAGACACAGAGTATCTGAAAATTGTGGTAAAAATCTAGGGGGAGAGGAAAAAAAATGCAATAACACGCTTTGGTTGTGGTATGACGGGGAAGCTAAGGGTTATCGACACCGGGGGTAGTTTTGAGGAAAAAAAATATTTAAAATCTATGGAAAATTATACAGGATGTGAAATCTGACGTTTTATTATTTAGATATCTGTAACTAGGCCTATATGAGTTACAGGATATGATGGAACTTCGAGAACTTGAGATATTAAAAGTTACGAATACGGGATATGTTGTGACCAGGGGGTCTTAGCTAGAACATGGCGAGCATATACCAAAATTGTTAATCATAGTTCCTGGTATGGTTGCGGGCGGTGTAGCCAATGTGTGTCACCTCTTAGTGATCGCTTCTGTGTCAGTGACCGATCCTATTTAAGTGATCGCTCCCGTTTTTTACTCAGCTAGCGGGGGCCCGCGCGAAGCGCGGGCTCCCGTAGTTATTAATATTTTGTGCATTCAAATATGCTCCAGGAGCCATTTTCAGCATATTGAAATATGCTCATGGACCATATTTATTATGCTTCCAGGATCATAATTGGCAAAATATGGTCTGGACATATTTGACTTAGAATATTTTTTTGTAACAGAGATCATTTATGCTCCAGGACCATATGGGGCATGGACCAATATGTCCGGAGCAAATTTCGTGGGTCAAAATCTCATAGAAGCATACTTTGTTGACCTGGAGAATTTCACTCTTTTGTACTAAAACTTCATGATTGCTTGAAATTTCAAACAGTACAATATGTTGTTCTACAGCTGATAGACCTTGCTATGGCACATGTCAAGATGATAACACTATATCTGGAAAGACTTATACTGACGGTAGTAATCTACTATTAAACACTCCTTTGGACCTTCAAATTCCGCAAAGGGCACACTTGAACATTTGTTGAGAGAAAATAATTTTTTTAACAAAGATTGTACTCATACCATAACAATATGATTTATATAGCACTTAACCAAAGATTAAGTGCGACTAAAAATATTTCACCCAAGAAGAAGAAAGGAACTTCAGTTTACAAACCTCAACACAAGGGAGAATTATTGCTGTTAGTTCCTTCCAGGGAAACAACTTAATGAAAAGTGGGTGGTACGTACTTCAGTATTTCAGAAATTCTCAACCAAAAAATGGGAAAGTACTGATGTTGTTGCAAACCACCAGTTCTTTGTTTTGATGATATACACAAAAATTAAAAATGTATGCATGTTTGCGATTTCTCTAACCATAAACACTCATCAATTACTTTGAAAAAAAAAAAAAAAAAAAAAAAACCAAAAAAACAAAATGTGCCAGTTTTTCATAAAATTCCCTATTTGATCCATTTTCTATACTGCCAAAACAGTACCTATATAAAGTCTATCGGATGATTTGAAAAGCATTAGGTGTGAAACATTTCAAAATGCTTTTGGGGGGGAAACCGAATTGATATGCATATTTCTTTCATCACTTGCCACATTTCCACCAAATTTCAACTAGATCTGGGCACAACGCTGCAGCCGATGATTAAATGGGACTTTCAATTGTAAATTTGGATGCATAGTTTTTGTGTCGTCTGCCTTAAGGCAGGAAGGACACATAGGGATCACTTTGTCCATGTAGTCTGTTGTTGATGTTGTTGATGGTGTTGTTGTTGTGAAAAAGGTTGTACATGATTGTAATATCCGCCTACTTTGATGGATTTAAACCCACTCAGTAATAGATGAGCCAATCATGGATCCCGCTGATGCTGATGAGGTCAAAGTCACAATCCACCGGTCAAAAAATCATGTGAGGTCAAGTTGTCAAGTAGGCTGAAAATGGTTAAAATTGACCTAAATTGAAAAGGTGAAAGTTCAATTGGAACCAAACTGAATCATAGGTTGAAACATTGGGTCCCTCATTTGTTAATGAGGTCAAGGTCAAATGAGACCTAACATTACAAACCACGACGGCAGGCGACACATACGGTCCGAAGGACCGATGTATTTGATGACTCCCCTAAGTAGTTATTTTACAGAGGGAAATATGAAATAAGCAGTGTATGGATATCTGGAGGGGTGGATAGCTGACGTGCTGGCTGGATGTATGTGGAATGTTTCACGAGCGAGGGTTCCAGTAGTTTGGCCTAGTAGAAAAATATTTTCAGTATAATTTTGTTTGGCCACTTTGTGCAGATTGTTTTACCTATTATACTCATTAGATTACAACAGCAAATTCTGTAGAAATTGGAGTTTTCCAGCCAACACGTAGTTTTCAAGTTATGAGACTTTTTGAGGGTGAAGGTACACTTTTGATGGACACAAGTTTCCCATTTGTCCATTCAAATGTACATTCGCCTGAAAAAAAACAGTATTTTGTTTATTAAAAATTTTCTGAAAACAGGATAGTTGAAAACTCTCTTGATATGAATAAGTGACCTAAAATACATATTCTATACACTCTGCGCCCCTTATTGAACATGCTTGATTCTGATTGGTCAGTAGGGCCCATTATTTAAGAAATAAAGGGTGATAGTATCATTTATGGGCAATTTGTTTGTCCGACGTCGGAAAAACAAAATAAATGGGTTGAGGGCGCAGCCGAGCCCATTCCGGCGAGGATACATTATGAGCCCATAAATGATATTGCAAACCATTTATTCTTATTCTAGTATGAAAACAGCGTTGATTAAGGAAATGCATTAGCGACCCATTATTGCAGATTCTAATACCTCTGCTGCCCATTATTGAAATGCTGCATTCTGATTGGACAGTTTACGGCCCATTATTCTGAAATTAATGGGGCGCGAATGCATTTGTCTCATTATATACGCTTGTTTCGGTAATAGAATAGAAATAAAGGGTTTGCAGTATTAGTTATGGGGCTCATAATGTATCCCGGCCGGAAAAAAATTTAAAATAATGGACCGGCTGCGCCTCGTCCATATTTATTTGTTCCCACCTCGGGACACATTAATCGCCCATAAAGGATACTGCATCACCCTTTATTTCGTAAATATATCTATCAAAAAATCAATCCTCTCACAAAAAGTAGGTCCAAAATCATCATGTTTTTTTGCAAAATGTTACCATGTGATGCGACATATTGTTTCCACAAAATATAAATGTAAAGTTTGATGTAAAAAAGAAAGGGAAATTTTTATTTAAAAAATACATTGCTTTGCCCAAATTTACTTTTGGAATGTGTCTTGGCTCAAAACTTTCCAATTAAAACTGGTTATAAAATGCCCCAAATTACATTTGATACCTGAAAGTACACATTTTATGTAAAATCGGGAGATTTGGACCCCTCTATCGTGAAACATACCATGTGCACAAAAATGGTATACCAAAAAATGTTAACCCTGTGGATCTACTCAGTGGGTGTTTTGATCAATCCCACAATGACATTGCAATGTTGCCTATACTGAACTGTACAAAAACCCACGTTCAGAGTACGTAGGGATAAAAGTGTTCACAATTTAAGAACAACACCAAGTCATTCCATGACTAGATGCAAAAAATTCCCTAGTACACTGCACCGTGTGGCTAAAAAAGTGTTAAAAGTCAGGGTTTTTATGTGTTGAGAATAGGATTATTTTTGTTGAGGTGAAACTTCCCAAAAAAGCCGGTGAAGTTGTGCATTGTGGAATTGACCAATACACCCTCTGGAGTCTAGCTGGTCAATTGTATTGTTATAAATTATGAAGTATTTAAGGTCATTACATAGGGTCATGCCGCTTGCCGCTAGCAGCGGCTAGCCGCTTGGTGTACGTCGCTTGCAGGATTGAGCTATTAAAGTCAAGACCGGCGCTTTCGCTTGAACTACGTCATCGAGCGGGGCAACGCTCTATAGTTGAACTCAAGTCAACTCCAATGCGATTGCCGCTTTGGGAACGCGGGGGGGGAGGGAGATCGATTGATGGCTTGACGCTTTGCCGGCTGGGGTCACCCCTAGCGATTCTGACATGATTGCGTAGTGACGTAAAATTTCATCATCAGAGCGGCAAAGCGGGTAGCGGATGACACTATGTATGACCTTTAGTCAATCAGCGACATGGTAAGAAGAGCTTGATGAATTTTACATGCAGATGTATGGAAGGTCTCTTTTGATTGGACTACTTAGAGGTCATTATGTTGTATAATACAAGAGCCAATCAGAGATATGAAAAAAGGTGGTAGCTAGAACCTCAGGTGGGTTAAAGGGTCAGTCTAGTAGGTGTATACGTTGATGAATTCCAAAGAAAACTTGCATGGAGTTGGAATTTGGAGTTTGGAATTACCTCAACACATGTGGCCTCAAAGGTTATCTAATCAATGGGTCATGTTGGGTCGGCGGGGACATTACCGTGTTATTTCCGGAGTTCTGCTGTGTGAATTATAGTTCTTTGTTTTAGGTAATATATTTTACATGGTCCTGATCAGATTTATACTTTAATCTTTGTTGTTCTGGATGACTTCACAACTTTCCAGGTGCACCAGATAGCACAGGAGTTTGGATCAGGTCTTCTGTTGCAGGGGGTGTGGAGGCAGGCAAAGGCAGTATGGTGGGCAGTTATGCACAAAAAATAGGCTAAGGTAGGTCCAGAAAACAAAACTACCAGTTCCATTAATAACCAAATTAGTAATCTTGGTTCAGTATCATCTGACCCTTGCCACAAGAATATCCGGGCCATACGCAGGATTTATGGGGAGAGTGCGGGACTTCAAAAGAGGTGACCTTTTGTTTTTAAAAGTGGATGTAACCCTCAAATGGTCCATGTTGGATTTTTGAAACATTTTATCACCAAAAAAAGTGGCTTCTTGTCAAAATTTCTTTAAATTTTGGACCTTTTTAAAATTATTCAGCAGAAAGTGGACCTTACTGTCCCTTATGTGGCATTTGGGGGGGGGGGGCGCACCCCCCTGCATAAGGGAGCAATACTTTATCTTTTGAATACTTTCCAGACCTTAGTATAATGTATAGAACTGATATTGTGGAAGTACATCAGGTGGTTTATTAACAGGGATATGGTTTTCCTATTTATTTTTTGCAAGTGGGGTTTATGAAGATGGTGGCCATGTTGTATTTTACCAATCTGTGCTGTCCTTTGTATGACACTCTGGGTCCAGATGCATGCTCTTTCATCATTAGTGAAGGTAGGGTATATAGGAGCCTTAATCCCCTAAGGTCTACCACCTTCGAAACTACCTCTAATTGGCTCATTACATGCTATAGCATGATATAAACCTCTGGTACAATCAAAAGACGTATCTGTACAATACTGTTGAAACTTTTCTTACCATGTCCCTGATTTGGCTAAAACATCATTATAACACAGTGTATAACCAGTATTGACATCGCCGGTAGACCTCAGGGGGTTGGGTTAAGGTTATGGATTAATAGGCATGCAACAACTTGTCCTATAGGGCTGTCTACACTAACGTCACAAGTCGTCCATTTTGCATAGTAAGTGGGAAGTATAGGGCGGCACTTGTGGGATGATGTAACATAGGGCGTCATGTAAAATGGCATAAAATTGTGCCAAATTTTTGGTGAAGTGATAGCAGGAGAATGGAATGGTAGCCACTAGTTTAGAATGCCTATTCGTTTCACTTGAATGCTAGAGAAACAATCAAAGAATGGTCATTCAAAAAGGGTGCCAAAAAGCGAACGGCTCGTAGGACGAAACAACAAACGGGGGTGTCTTGTGCTGCGTTTGTTATCACCTCCGATGACCCAGGGCATCGAGAACTAAGATCGGATTTATTTAGAAAGTATGCGCAGTGTTGTGGGTCAACAGAGGTGGTACTGGAAAACGAGGGCCGATGATAAGGCTGCCACAGGCAAGGGACCCGGAATGAGTAGAACAGCCCTATTTGTAGGTCATACGTGAGGAAAAAGTTATAGCGGCCATGAGCTCTTAGTGTGGTGTGGTGGTGTGTGTGTGTGAATGTCAAACTTTAGTACATGCTTTTATGTGGTCAGATCTTTTAAATGACAAAAGAGTCAGGGTTCATATTGGTATGCTTTAATAGGAAACAATATAATACAGGTGCATATGTGAGGTCAAAGGTCATTAATGGGTCACTTGGGTCACATTGACTGCTGTTAAAGGAAAGCTACCTATCCTTTTGTCTTAATGCAGTGATTGATTTCAGACTTGGTATGCTTCTATTTTGAAACAAGCAGAATATTTGCGGTTCCCAAATGAGGTCAAATGTCATTTAGGGGGTCACTTAGGGTCTTACATAGGTCCATTGCCGCTTGCCGCTTGCCGTCTGATGATTGATGAAAATGTACGTCCCTATGCAATTCATGTCAGAAAATAGAAAGTGCGTGAGACCAAGCGGCAAAGCCGCCAAGCCCAATAAAAAATCAATCTCCATGCCACTCGGGCTGTCGCATTGCCCAAGCGGCAAATGCATCTGAGTTGGTTTGAATGCAACTCTGGAGTGGTGCCGCTCATGACGTAATGATAGCGCCGCTTGACTATATTAGCTCGATTCTGCAAGCGGCATACACCAAGCGGCTTGCCGCTGAGCGGCAACCGCCATGTGACACAATGTAATCACCTTTAGGGTCAGTATTAGACTGTGTATGTGGATATCCCACATTTTGTTTAAAATTTTGTATAGTTTTTTTTTAGCAGGTGGATGACAGGAAAGGTTCATACTTGATATATTTGTGTATTGAATGAAACAAGATGCTTACGTAGAATTAAAGGTGTGAACGATTAGTGCAGTGGGTATTGAAACAAAGACCTTACATGGGGTAACAGAACTGTGGAGGTCAAAGTTCATGTAGAGATCACTTTAGGACTTGTCCATCTTAATATCTGCCTGTTGACGATTTCCTAATTTACTTCAAACTTGTTTCAGATCAGAACAACCGTGTTTTTAACAGTGATGAAATCCACAATTTGTTTCATTTGTACATTTAATGTACTACAACATGTAAGGTCCAAGGGGGAAAAACCAAAAAAAAAGAATGGATCAGCTTTCCCAATTCGCATAACTCGAAAAAAATCACACTTCTCCACATTTCTTTTTTTTTAAAGGTTTCAAGAGATTTAAATTTTAAAGAAATTCTGGTCTGCCGTTAAGAAGACAAAAAAAAGCTGTCTAAAATGCAATAAAAAAAAATCCCGTGTAGTGCATACATTACCTTTTTTGCCCAAAAAATCATACACTGCTAGAGGGTTGATCCTAACATGAAGCTGAGATAAAGGGGTATTTCGTGATCCGCACCTCGTCCGCCCCCCCCTAAGAGTTGAGATTCTTTAATTTCATCTGTGAACTTAGCCTAGCCCTTAATCCATGTGTACCTAATCGTGCGTGCAAATTCGGTCGGTAATCTGTAAGACATTCCATTTTGTATTTTCTTCCCGTAACAAAAAAACAGGGACAGAACATTACAGCACGTTGCCTATTGACACCATGTGAAAACAAGCAATCCTCATAACACCACTAACCGCAAGATCTGGGTTCAACTCACATTTCGTGAATAAGCTGTTCTCAAGATATCTAATTGAAATAAATAACAACAAGAAGGTGCTGGAATCACGAAATTCACCTTTAACTCTTTTTTACTTTTCCCCTTAATTCCCAATTCCAGCTGCATGCTGTAATATTACATGTGTTGGTGATGATATTTGGGTATGGTAACACAAAGTGTATCAATGCATTTGAGTTCAAAAGGTCATGCAGTGCTCAATATGGTCATTGTTCATTTTAAAATGTTTATAGCTGGAATATTACTTTTACCTTAGCAATGTTAAAATCCTCCCAAAAAAGTGAACTGTAATACAATCAACTTGTGACAAGTAATCTTTGGGTAGGTGATGCAAGTAGTGTCAACTGTATTTTGAGATCGAATATCAAATAGAGTTCAATTGGCGGTCAGTCGACTATACCTCAAATTACACCAGCCACTTTAACATTGACCTCTCTCGTGATATCAATATATGAGAAATATACTTTGAGAGTGCTTCAATTAGAATCAAGCTTTAAATGAGTTAAGATAAGTCATTCGTTTTGGACCACCTGCGTCCCCTCAAATGGTCTCATCACGACGTCAATTATAATTATTGCCATTTGTCAAATTAAACCTCAAACCTTAAAAGGGGTTCCCATCCCCCCCTTAAAACAAAATTCTAACTAGGTTTTTTAGATAATTGCTGCAACATTTCTGACGAGACTTGAAATGATAGCCATATCTGTGAAATCAATGAATATCAATTTATTTTTCACCCACTAGCCCAAATGACCAAAGTCATCAAGCGACACAAAAGCAAGGATCAAAACCCCTTCTAGGCAAGGCTGAGAATGCTCCCTGTCTCAAGGAAATCATCGCCATGCTTGCCATTCAGAAATTGACGATGACGTCCGTGAACTGGCAAAGAGAAGGCAAAATCAACTTGGTCACCTTTGAATGAAATCATGGTATGTCCTTTTATACATGCAATATCTAAAAGTGTGTCAGCCAGACCTGCCTCCTAGGTAGTTAAAATTTAAACAATATAATTGTGTCGCTTATGTAAAATATACTCTTCTGATGCTATCCGCTAGAAGGCGATGGACACCTTTCGGACCTAACAACCTAAGATATATCTATGATCGCTTCTTCTAGTATCTATCACTCCAACCCTGGCTTGTTTAGCTCAATTGTAAGAGCGCCGTCACTAGTAATACGGAGTTGCCGGTTCGAGTCGGCCAGCGCCTGCATGGTGTGTTTTTTTTTCATCAGTTGTGTGCGCTGGCCGTCTCCTAGAAAAGATTATAAATATTCATCCTGTCTGCCTGGAGAACCTAGGGTAGTTAATTTTCAGACCTGCCTCCTGTCTAATAAGGCTGTCTATGCTGATATCACATATCAAGGCAAATCAAAGGCAGCCATATTTGATGTGATGCTTCCTATAGACCGCCATGTTTAATGCACAAAATGTACGCATATTTTTTGCCTGAAGTGTCATGGCAGGAGACTGGAAGCTTGCTTATCGTTAGATAACAATATCGTGCACTTCTGGAATGCCTATTTCCGTTGCACGTGTAAGCCCCGAAATAATCCAATAAATAGCCTAAGTCACCCGAAAGCATGCAATCGAAGTTTGTTTTTCCCACCTCCGGTGAAGCTGAGATTCTGACTTTCGTTCGAAAGGTGTGTGTGGTCAGTGTTGTACATCAGCAAAGTACACCACAAAACGAGGGCTGATTATTTTATGCTAAGCACTGGCAAGACAAAACCTGTATTTTTTCTAGATTTCATCCTGTAGTTGTATTTGTCTGTAGTTTTCTTTGCAAGATATTTCTTATGTGACAAGATCAAAAGATCTATTTTACGTGCATTTTAGTCCACAATAGACTCTCCAGGTATTTTTTTTAGGGATAAACATTAAGGGGGATGGCCCGAATTAAGGGAGATTGACGTTTTCATCTTGATAGATTGGCCTCACCCAAAAACGCCACCTGTAAAGTTTTCGCGCCGATATTTCAATGCGGTTTTATGTGAGAGAGCCGAAACCTGATTTCGTAAGCCCCATAGATACTGTGTAAAATTAATATTGGTCGACCAAATTGTGACATTTTCGCTCATTACTTCCAAACCAACTTCCTTTGGCTTCTAAGATTCACAGTAAATGAGAAAATAGTAGCTTACTTCTGATACCAAATGTTGACCACTTCCGGTAAAATCTCTGGGGCTTCTGGGACGATGCTATTAGCGCTCGGGCCATGACCTTTAAGATTAACCTTCCAGAATGATCATGAATTATTGCGTCATATTTAGTTTGTAAAGCAAACATATTGTAAAAGATTTGGAAGATGAGTATGCTAATATAAACCTTCATTTATTTAGCTTAGGAAGAGGAAAAGCCACATGAAGGAGCCAAGTGGTAATTTTATTAATAAATGCAGTAAATTTATATTAGGTTCGGCAATTAACAACTTTTTGTTTAAAGTCGAGTGAATTCTATGGCATTTTGGCTCCTGAAATTGAATCAGGCAAGCTTTTTTCACGGAATAAAGTTTTGGGTTGGTCCTTGGATTTTTTAAGTTTTGTAAAGTCATGGGATTTTGGATTGGAGGTTAAATTAGTTTTTGCCAATATTTGCCACATACAAACTCATGACAACTATTTAACATGCACATGTGCTAGGTTATTGCCTCCCTTGTAAAACCATAGTTTCAGAAATAACCAAGTCAATGATTGTTCTAGAATAAAGAAAAAATGTCTTTACCCTGCAGAGGGTGTGTAGTCACTTATTAGCAAGCTACACCTTTAACCTACTGGTTTAAATTATTTATAGGAACACAGGAATACAACTCTCTTCACACACACACATGAGTTGCCTGCAACAATATGTTAATAATGTCCACACAGTGCCATGGCGTATGAAACACCCCCCATTCACAGGTATTAGCAAGTTATGTATTGGTTGCAAAGCTTGACCTTAAGAACACTCGCCGAACAATAGACCCCTTCATTTTCCTCTCACTCACAACTACTGGTCTTGTTTTGGTTTGTTCTAATGCTTGCCCTGCCTCAATTGAAGAGATGTTCGAAAAAATATTTTTCGCCATTGAGAATAATTTTGCAATTTTTTTTTCTTCTCTGCTTTGGTAGGGGGATATTGAACATCACATTTCTCGGGGGCATATTGCATCGAATTGGGGAGGTTTTGTAGTTTCTTTGGTATTGAAGGTTGTGTCCTTCTGATCTCCCCTCGATATCTAATATTTGATTTGCTTAAGAAGACAGACTCACGCCTCTTTTGACACCCCTTGGATGTAAAGTTGATAATGAGATTCATGGTATGATAACATCACTCATTTATATTTAACTCCCCCGAGAATTAATTGGTCGGGGGGTGTCTTTTTTGATTGAGAATTGGTCAATTCAAATCAATTTTAATCATTCATAATGTGTACTTCGGTGCTGGAGTGTGGTATTAGCTGTGCTGGATGATATCATTTTCATGTTTTAAAATAGTTTTTCATGAGTTGCGAATAATTTCATTGCCTCTGATTTTTGTTATCCATCACTTCATTAGTGATGATTTATTGTCATCGAGAGCGGCCTGTTTTAATATTCGGCTCTTATTTGGCAACCTATGTCGGCCGTTTGAATGTCCTTTTCCCCAAATTCGGCAAATTGTTCTGGAGTTAGTGGGCGTTTCGCCGTAGGTTTATATTTTTTGGGGGGGGAATTTTCGTGCGGAGGCAGTTTGGGTGACTTTTTGTATCTTTTTGGTCAAGTTTGGACATCATCTGATGCCATGAAAAAAAAGAAGTGTCGTCTTTCCTTACCGAATCTATTGGTTTATTGTGTGCACCTATTAACCGTTTCTAGTGGGGTTTCGTCGGGCGAAATGAAATGGTATCTGTTACCAACTACCATATCTACCAAGGCTTACCAGGGACGGAGGTCAACACAAGTGCGATTCTTTGACTTGATATATTTAGTGTAAACAAATTCCCTGGATGAATGGTCGCCCGACTATTATAGAGATGACACAAAAGAGTTTTTTTACACTTGAACAGACGTTCAGTTGTATGTTAATTAACTCGGGTATTTGCTAACCAAGTCTCAAAGAAATTTTCAGCAAAAAGTATAATTTGCATCCTTTAGTAAGCCAAACTTCAAAAAAATATTAAGTCCGTACCTACCTTAAGGCCAAATTTGGTATCGGGGTATCGTGGGGCCTTTGCATAAGGCAAGCCTTGTTTCCCATTATGGTGCATTTATATATACTGACTATGCATAGTTTTAATGGTATAGGATGGGTGAAAGTTGGTTTGTTGGTTTGTTGGTTTTCGACGGCAAAGTTTATAATTGTAGTTTATGTATATGGGTTATATTTTTGGAGGTCTTTGAGAAACAATTTTTTGTGACGTCTGAAAACCTTATCTGGTTGTCATTATTGTGGGGCCGCCATCTATACTGGCAGGACCACTTTAGCAATCCGTTGTGCGTGTGTATGTATGTGTGTATGTGTGTATGTTGTGTTTGTGTGGATGTGTTTGTCAAAAATTGGTGGGCCCTCCAGCTATAGCTCGGCATGATCACTTAGCAAATCCGTTGTGCTGTGTATGTATTTTGTATGTGTGTTTTGTGTGGATGGTGGTGTCAAAAATTGTTTAAGTTTTTTTTTAAATTGACCTCAATTGAAAAGTTTTAACTTCAATTGGAACCAAACTTCCCCCCCTCTGTCATAAGTCACCAAGCGACCCCTCATAATGTTTGAGTGAATCAAAGGTCACGTGCCCAAGGTCAAAAAAGGTCCCCCCAATGGGGCAGCCCACATCTTATATATCTTTGAATATAGCGAGCGCGAAAGCCGAGAACCCGCGAAATTCTAGAATTAAGTCCTTGTTGGCTGTATTCGATACAATGGACATTGCTGCGACAAGTAATACCATAATGCCCAGCGGTGGTCTGTTCCTCTAAACGATGTACCACCACGTTGACCGTTTTAATAGAGGCACCTTGAAAGTGTTGAAAACCAGTTCTGAATTTATAAGTGGTCCCTTGAAAGTTGAAGGCCCCACTTTAAAATTATTAGGTTTCTAGTATAAATATTCGCTGCCTATAATAATGATAAACAAAAGTGAAACTGTGAAAACAATTCTGGAAATTTATACAGTGGTCCTTTAAAGTTTGAAGAAGGCACTTTAATATATTAGGGTTTTCACACACTAGATATAAATATTCGATCCTATAAATAGATACAACAAATAGGGTATTCACTTTGCGACAGCGGTGGGCCATAACTTGGCGGAATATTTTTATAACCCTTACACGGATCGAATTCTATTGCAGTTGGGGAGACAAACACGCTTGTCCGTACTTTTGACGGTTTTTAGATATTTGTGTCGACGTGCTTCATACAGCTAACCATGATTGGCCTTAACATTCGACTTTTACCCTTTAATATCCCGCTTCGTTGAAAATCGGGAAGAATGGTTGAAATAAGTGGCGGTAAGGCATCTCAATACTAACTAAGTGGAAATCTTTGAACACATCTGCCAGAATTAATTACTTTTGACTAGGAATATCTAAAAATTGTTCACAATATTCAGCGAATTTGTCAATAATAATCCTCTATTTTGATAGTAGGATATTCCCTCAAGGTGGCCGGAAACATGAAGAAAATTAATAGAAGAATTTAAAAAAAAAAACCGTAAACCCGACAATTTGCTCTGCTACATAGTGTGCATGACCCCTCTGATATCTTTATTACGTGTGCAACCAACGTCAAGGGATTGCTGTAAAAGAGATGCATCTACGATTGTTATCTGGCTTTGCTGCATTACAGAATCATTGTAAGGCATGCCCGTGAACCTGGGTGTGAATGTAAACTTTTGTGAACTTTTGTCATATTAAAACCCTTCACACATAGTCAAAAGAACCACTGACCCAAGTCCTCATATTGATATATTAGAGTGGCCTCTAATTGACCCCTATATGGCCTTTTACCCCATTTTGTCCATCTACATATTAAAACACTTCTGAAACAAAATGCTAGACCAACTAAACGACCAACTGTCCAGGAACTCTATGTATATGCGTAGAATTACCTATGATGACCCCTGTGCCCTTTTGACCTCTAATGCCCTATGTGACCTTTGACCCCATTTGGTCAAAATCTATATTACTTTGTGGGCTTGTTGGGTTTTTGTCCGGCTATTTGTTGGTCACATCAGTTTCAACAACCGTCCCTTTTACCCTACGGATATTGATTTTGGTGTGGTGGTAGAGACAAGGTTTGTGGTCACGATTTGGAGGGTCATTTTTTGGGGTCAAAGTCATCCATGGTCGTGTGTCGGGTTACTGGGCCATGCTTTGACGTAGTATATGAGTTTTTTGTTTTGTGTAGAGTTCGCGTCCAAGTTTTAAATGGTCCACATTTTCGAGGTGTCATTTTGGGGTCAAAGTCATTCAGGGTCATGGAAATGATGGTGGTGTTGAGAGTAAAATAAAACTTATAACAATAAGAAAATACGTAACACATTCTTAGGCAAAAAAAGATAGAAATTGTTGTTTTGCCTTTTTTTCTGACATAGTTTTCTCCCGACTTTCGGATTGACCAGCCACAGGCAATATTTTTTAGATTTTAACCTTTTAAAAAACTGCTATAGCTACTGTGTCTTAAAGTGTTGTTAACAATTAACTCCATTGGTGCAAAGGAGAGGCCTACAAGATAATGAACCTGTTGTGATTGCTGTTTGCCTTTTTGAAGATTTGCTCCATCATTTCTATAGTGCAAAAGTGTTAGGTATAATGATTTTTAGTGCCTGGTGTGACTTTGTCCCCCTGCCAGTCCCTAAACGTGGTCTGTCAGACGGCGGAGCCCTGTCAATTTTTTTCGGGAAAGCCTTATTTAAGAGCCTATCTCATGTGCAGTTCATATGTTTGTAGATGGCTCCCTTTTCAAGTTAGGAGCCTTTAAAGTTGACTTTTACTTCGACTTTTATTTCAATATTTTTTTTTAAATGCTCATAGGTACTTAGTTTCCTACTGACAAGTTCCTTAAATGGGGGTCTGTCATAATCCGGAGCCCTGTCAATTTTTTTTGGGACATTGTCGCTTTATTTTAAAGAGCTCTCTCTCATGATGCAGTTTCTAACTTAATGTAAGGAGGTGGCTTCCGTTTTCCAAGTTACTAACCCTTTAAAAGTTTGACTTTTACTTCAACCTTTTTGCATGTCAATTACTTTTAACAAATCCAAATGACACGTTCCTACTGACAAGTTCCTTAAATGTGGAAGCTTTCAATGATCTTTAAGACAATATCCATTTGCTTTGATCCCCTTGAGGAGGTATTACACGAAAATTCTCGCTATTTTTTTTTAAATCTCCCTGATCTAATCACATCCTCCGATTCCAAGATCAAATCTATCTCCCTGATTCAAAATCTCAATGTTGGCAGCTCTGCAATGGTCATTCAGGGGTCGTTTTTGGGTATCTTAGCTGTGCTTTGACCTATGGATATGATTTTTGTATGGTGGTAGAGGTTTCCCGTACAATTTTTGTGGCATGTTTTCGATTGGGTCATTTTGGGGGTCGAAGGTCATCCAGGGGTTCGTTATCGTGTAACTTGGCTGTGCTTTGCGTATGGATAGAGTTGTTGGTATGGTGGTAGAGTTTCGCCATACGAGTTTTTGTGGTCATGTTTTCGAGGGTCATTTGTGGTCAAGGTCATCCAGGGTCGTATCGGGTAACTTGGCCGTGCTTTGATGTATGGATAATGATTTTTGATATGGTGGTTATAGTGTTTGCCGCTACACTTTGTGGTCACTTTTGTTGAGGGGGCTCCTGTTGGGGTCAGAAGTCATGTGGGTCATTATGGTAACTTGGCTGTGTTTCATACCATCATGCTTTGACGTATGGATATGAGGCACCTGGGGCGCTAATTAGGTCCAATACAGTACCTTGGTTTCTGTTCTGAAAAACCATTATACTCATCTCGGGTATACTCAGCTAGCGAAGACCCCCGCGCAGCGCGGCTCCACACTAGTATATCCATTTCTGCAAATAACTTACAGTGACCACCAAACTTGCTCAAGAGAACTTGTAGGTACTCATATAGTTTAGTAACAGTTTGACCTCTAATGCCCACATTACCTTTGCCCACGTTCAAACCTTTGCACATTCCTATATTTTATAACCGGTGGTCTGTCTGTCACTGTGTCTGACTGACTGCATATGTTCTCTGAGACCGAGGAATGCACCTCCTGCAACTGGGTGGGGGGTGCCCCTTGACCAACGAAACTGAGTCTGTATTGGTTAGTGGACAAGAGGTCATCAGGGGGTCTTCAAAGTTCAAAGGAAGCTCCATGGTGTAAACTTTGGTATATTCATTGCTAGACTTGGTGGCGGTCGATTGTTGATGAGACAATTTAAGGTCATGGCAAGGGGTCATCAGGGGTCATTCAAGAGATCAAAGGAACCGCAAAACCCGAGGGTCTTCAATCCAGGTGATCGCAAAAAACGTGATAGCCAAATCCGAGATAGCCTAGTAAAAATACTATTAAAGAAACCACCGGTCCAGAACTCTTATGGAATGTACAGAATGACCTCTTATTGGCCCCTCTTCCCTTTTTGACGCCAATGACCCTCTTGACCTTTGACCCAAAAATTATCTAAAACATTCTTCAAGTTGTAAGTTGTATGCCACCAAACTTGCTTCAAGATAACAACTGGCCAAGACCCGTGGGCGAATTGTCCATTGCCTGTAATGAAATGACCCTAAAACATGACTTTGACCCCCACAACCTACACATCCCCAACCATCCCAATTGATGGATACTGCATCATTGATGCAACTCGTTTTTGAGATGATAGTTAATATGGGCGTTTTTTTATTTTGTCATGCCATCAATTAACTAATTAAATCTGCTTTGGCCTCATTAGATGGCTGGAGTTGGTTTTGGTGGGCACAGAAATTACGAGTTTTTGCATACACTGTATTATTCAATATGTTGTTGATTGGTCATTGACGACTTTTTGTATTACCAATATGTTCGCAATCAGGAAATTTAACATGGGTAGGTTGCAAAATATCCCGGAATTTTCAGAGCGGAAATTTCATTGGAAATTTTTTGTGAATGAACTGGACTGTTATGGGAATTTAGGAATTTTCGGGAATTATTGGAATTTTTCAAACAATCTTTTGAAATCGATACAAACTATGAGGTCTTTTTGTTCAGTTTAGGATTATACTCTTGTACAACTAAAATGCTACAGAAGAACATACACGACATATTTAAACAAAACTTGAGGAAAGAAAATGATAAATACAACAACACATAGTTTGGGCGTTATTTTGTATTCTATCCACTCTGGATTTTGTTAGTTCATATTCGTGTAAACCAACCACAATGAGTTTACCTTAGATTTAGTGAGTACTGTATCTTCACATCAATGGTTTTGAATGCTTCCTAAATAAGCATGACATTTTCAGTGGAAATGCACCAATTCAAACTGATTCAGAATTTTTGGAAATTATCCCAAATTTCCCCAAATGGTGATTTGATGTGCATATTATCAACCCAAAATACCTAATGTAATGTTTAGGGTATCCAAGCTATGAAAAAAACAAGTTGAACAGCCTTGCTCCAGAGTCAAAGAAAAAAGGGGCCTTAATACCATTTTACAAGTAGACGAATTCGAAAATGTTTACACTTGTATAATTTGTCAATTTATATTGGTGTTCTAGGAGGACCCACACCATGAGAATGTCAAAATTAAACACCTTTTGGTGTAGTTTTTAACACTATTATACAGGATCAGAAAATTGAAAATTTAAATTACATTTTACAAATTGCATTTAAATATGTGCTATATAACTCTTAAGTTTAGTAAAATTTTGTAAACGTAATTAATGGTCAAAATGGACTTCTTGCCAGATTTTGAAACAACTACTTCTAATGAGTTAAGGTTTACAGTTAGGGCTAAGCAACGGGTGCAGTCTGAAAAACATCTATTCAAAATGACCTGTCAGAGGGATGCTTAATAGAAAACTATTTAAAAGGCCAAAGTTTTCAAATGCAAACTTTTTTTTTTTTTTTTCCAAAAAAGTCCCTAATACAAAAAGGATTTAAAAATATGTCCAAAGTACAGTCCAACAGAAAACCAAAGCATTACCATTATTTTAGTGGAATGGGAATTGGAATGCGATGCAATTTGACCTTCAATGATTTTGGCTAGATTAATCATTTAGCCCTGGCTAGATACTTTATATGTGGGCTTGCCGTGAATAGCGGGCACGGACCACTTAGCAATCCGTTGTTGTGTTTTGCCGGTGTTATGTGTGTGTGGATGTGTGTGTCACAAATTGTTAAGTTTTTTTCTGCCCGAAGGGTATTCTGTACTGTATTGCCACCAATATCTTCCACAGTGTTTTAAGTCCCCTGTTGCCTGTACCTGGGTACTGTACAACACACTCCCTTGCAGTCTAAAGAGAGTGCTGTGTTGGTTTGCCCAAATTCTCATTCACAGCAATGCAATGGACACAATGGTTAAAATAAAACTAATAATGTGATAGCTTAAACTGTGTTAAACATCTGGTGGATCAAGCCTATAAATCAACTGACATTACAACCAATATAGGCGGCCTTATACTGCTATCTGGAGCCAAGGTGAATATGATTATATGCCTGCACTGTTCTATCTCTTGGGGCAAGGTAAAAAAAACAATGCTGCAGAAGTTGTAACCGTGTGGGCTTTATCATATATCACTGAATGTGAAAATCTGTTGTTTTAAACAAGTATTTTATGGTTATGTTAAAAAAGTCTAAAAGATGGTTTAGTATTATAAGTGGGATGACATTAGCCTAATTTGAAGTGCCAATGGTTGAAAAGGGTTATTAGTCGACGTTACTGATGAATATTGGGGCATTCTGTAGATAAATTTGTGACTTGCCCACCATTCTAACCTACCAAGACCACTTCCTGTTTGCAATTGATGAAAAGCAGATTTATAACTGAACATCCTTCATGTGAACAACCCAACCAAAGTTTTATTACACATGTTGGACTATTTATCATGCGGATGAATACATGCAAAGTGGTTCACTTTTTTTTCTCCCCAGTAATTGATTCGTCTTAACCTTTGTTGGAGGTCTGGATGATTTTTTAGAACCGCAACCAAGGGCAAAACCCACATTTGATCTGGGTCAGTGGTGTACCATATGCATGGTGGCGATAGGCTGTGTGGAATTGACTGTCTGTTTATATAACATATCCTTTGATATGGGTCAATGTTAGGAATTGCCTGTCCTTAACACTGCTTATTTGATATTGGGACAATGAGAATAATATGCTTGTGATTACTATAACCCACCATTTGCAAAGCAACATAATGAGTGATTTACACAAACATAATAATCGAGGGTTGACAACAGAAGGAACGTAACTCTCACTTTTTGGTGATTTTGAAGGTTTTGGTACCATAAAAATCTGTTAAACACCGTACAAAGCGCTTACTCAGGAAGCTAAACTCAAGTCTACTTCCTATTGCCCTATAAAGCAAAATAACACTCTTCACCACATCTCCAATGGTGCAACACGTTGTTTACTAACAGAAAGCCTGAACTCTGAGTTACGACCTCTATGGTAACTGATTTGGCCAAACAATGAGTTTTGATGCCTTAATCATAGCTTGCCACAATTGCCCATAATTGCACAGCTTTTTAGCTCCCTATCCCACTTATATTGATGATTGCTTTTAAACATTCCAAAGGGATATGACATGCTTAAGCATCTGATTGAAATAATGTGTCATCTAGCACGATTGAAGATGTAACTCACAATTACCATTTTTCAGTACCGTCATAAGGACGTTAACTCGGCTTTTCAAAGGAATTTAAAGAATTTCTTAATTCTACTGTCATAATTAAACATTGTTCTTTTTTTACTAAAGTTTATATAATGTTTTGCTTACAGTAACCATATATAGCTTATGAGATATTTACAAGTTGATTAATTAAGAGCTTTTGGCTTAGTAGAAAATATTAACATCACCTTTCTCAAAAGCATTCTTTTTGAGTTAAGGCCTTTCTGATTGGTTCAACCCTTCCGATATAGTCTTAAGCATTTGACACAATAGTTTAATTGAAAGTCAGGTTACATGCAAAGTTTACAGTGAGATTTTAGGGAAAAACCAAAAAGATACGTTATAGTACTCTCATTAAAGTGTGTATTAAAGATTCACACCCCTCTATGCAAAAACATGCAATACCTGGCATATAGGCACCTACAGAATTAAAATTAAGGGCATTTTACAATATATACTTATGCAAAGAGTTTGCTGTTCCTTGATGTTGCAAATGGAAAAACTAGGATTTCTATAATAACAATTTAAAATTTCTTGCCATTAAAATTAGCCATATTTTTGTGGTTATGTGAAGTTAAAAATCACATTAGACTCACGTGGATAGTTTGCAGAGTTCACATCATAGTCATTTAAACTATAATATGCATGACAAAAAGTAACACTTTTCTATTGTAAATTTGCAATGATTAAAGACGCATTTGTAGTACATATGAAGATGGTCATTTTCAGGCTTATAATTTAAGTTGAATTAATGCACTGGTAGGCATTCTAAACGCACAAACAAAAACAAAAGGCAAAACTATATATTTGTATAATTTAAAAATTCATAAATTTTATAAATTTAAGAATAAAAAGTAATCTTTAAAGTTAGTTTGGAAAGAATTGCTGAATAGCATGTGACTCATTGGCCTACTTAAAAGAGAATTTTATTTCGTAAAGCAATGGCGAGGATCTGAAAACAATAATCCGCGCATCATCATCACATGGAACTTTAAGTAACTAATTACGAAGTATGGGACTTTAATCGCATACTAATGTTAATAACGTATCATTCGTGACCTATATGTGACAGAAAACATAGGTTGGTGTGCCGTTAAATACTAATACCTCCTCCTCCCTATCCTAATGTTTAAGTGTTCAGGTATGGCAAAATATATAACAAGCCATTTAAGTAAGAAGCTAAATTCATTAGGGCAGAATTGTCCTTTTTAAGGACTCGTCTTGTTTAAATTGTACCTCAATTGGAAAAGTTTACTTCATTGGAACCACACTTCTGTCATATGTGCACAATGGATCGCTCATAATGTTGATGAGGTCAAAGGTCATGTGAGGTCAAGTTGAAAAATGGCTAAAAATGTAAAATCATCTAATAAAACTTGAAGTTCAATTGGAACCAACTTTTGTCATAGGTGCAACCATGCGATCCTCATATGTTTATGAGATCAAAGGTCACGTGCCAGGGTCAAGGTCTGGGGCGGCCCACACTTATATTCTTTTGAATATAGCGGCGCTAAAGCCGAGAACCGCGAAATCTAGTTTCTGAATAAAAATTTTGGAAAAGATACCGTAAAACTAAAAGCTTTTAAAGGCACTATCAGTGATTTGCGAATGCCACCAAAATACAAACAATCAAAATCATTTTGCATCTCTATAACAACTAGGGTCATATCATAGCCCATAGGTGTCCTATCATACCCGAGATGTGTCCTTTCATCATACCTCTATGTCCCTTATCCTACCTTTTAAGCTATCCTGCAAGGATTGCAAATATTTTGAATCTTTTGGGGGCGGATCACTGACAGGGCCTTTTAATTAGCACAAAAACAGTACATAATTGAAGAAGCCTACAACTGGATTTTTAATAATTTTTTCCTGGAGACAAAATGTGTTAAACTATTTAAACTTAATAAATAACCAAAATGAAAATTCCCGAAAATTCCCATATTCCCTGGCCCTTCAAAATTCCTCCGCGAAAGTTTCGCGGGAAGTTTCCAAAATTTCCCGGAAACTTTCCACCCCTTTGCAACCCTAATCATGGGTCCTTTAAAATATAAGCCAGTCTTTTGATTCAGGCCACGAGTTGGCTCTATTTTTTATTAAAGATGAATAATTGTGCATTACTGGTTGTTTTGGTTGTGGGTCAACAGGGTTTTTTTTTGTCCATTGGTGGTTCCCGGTATGGAAATTGATCTAATTGAATTGCTAAATCTCCCTCTGCTGCCCTTTTCTGTGTTGTATTTTTTGTTATTTGTGTGTTTTAAAATCCATAAATTTGAGCCTTTGGGCTTTGAGCATACAAAAAAAAAGACAATTATTTGCCTAACCCTATAAGGCACCTATTAGTGAGTTTATAGCAAAATCCAGGATGAAGATCCATGTTTTGTTTTTTGTTTTTTCAAAAGGAGCAGAACAGCCGCCCCCAATAGACTTCATGTCAACTTAAACTCTACGGAACCAACCTAAAAAATTTATCTTAAGTGAAAAAGCTTGCCTGATTTATTTTCAGAGCACCAAAATGGCCATAGAATATGCTCGTTTCTAAAAATTTGTAAAAAAAAGTTCATACTCTGCCCACCCCTTTGATATGGCACTCTACATATAACGCAGTTCCTAAATTTTTCTGGTATTCACTATTGATACAAAGTTTTTCACCATTTTTTACAACTGTGGCTCATAATTCTTGGACATGATACCCACACAGATTGTTGGTTGCATGAACTTTGACTACATCCCATCCAAGAGTTTTATTTTGGCATTTGAATTGGGCATACATGTCGAAGAAACATTATGATCCACGGTATAGTTTCTGCAATTTATTTTGTGCTTCCCCTGAACTGTCTTCGGCAGAGACTTAGTAATCTTCTGTCTCCATCATCTGTCTGTCCTGTCTGTCCCTGTCTGACTGTTTGTGTGCTTGATTATCTGGAGTTCCGTAGGGCTACGTTGATTTAATTATTTTATTACATGTTTTAATATTAATACCCATTTTCTTTTAATTTTACCTATTTTGTTGGCGGCCATCTTGAATTTGTGAGGCAATTTATATGAAATTTATTGCTGAGATGAGGTATTTATTCTATATTTATTGAATCAAAAATTATATTAAAATTTATTCATTAAGTTCCCATGGACATTGCTTTAAACATACTTATAATAAAAAAAACACCAAAAAATTGTTTCATTCATAGGATGTATTGGGAATCAATGGTAAAACTGCATTAACAGTAATTGAGAAACCTATATTGATAAAGATTGGGCATAATATCATATGTTTTGGACAAGACTTGCAAATAAATTCCAAAACGAAAGTGTTATCGCGCTGGCAACGTTTGACCCGGAAGTGACGCCCGGGTAACAAATACGCGATACGTGTAACGCGGCATGATCGTCATCGTGGAACGACGTGCTCGGTGGTCCATTTTCCTTGTATACGTACACAGTTGACTCGCGGTATAATTTCGTCGTATGTGGTGTCATCATATGGCCATATTTTTCTTGATTTGGTGCCTAAAATTACGATAATAATGGTGCTGAGTGTCGACGTGCACCAGCGCGACGTAACGACAAGGATAATCAGAACAGAATACTTTATAGTTTTAGTTCCCAAATAAGAAACCGACAAGGAGAGATATCTGGATTTTGCTTTGTGTCGTTAGCCACGTTGATCTTTGTTTACACTTGTTACTCTAACGTCATTAACAGGGTCAATCCAACTCCAGCATCTGGATACGCGTTCGCGAAACAGGAGAAAGCCTTGTCCCCGTTAGTGTAATTGGTGGTGGGTATCCTTGTCAATTTAACCACACTTTCCCTATGTCCCTTTTAACATCTGTGTTGCGATCTGATCAGGATACTTTTGATGTACGAAAATGTAAGCAATTAAGACCTGTCTCCTCCGGCACCGAGTATAAAATAGCTACTAAATGTTTTAAAAAATCGGCTTCAACATTAATAAAGGGAGGAGAAGTAAGAAGGACGTGACAAAAGGGACAAAAGTGGTAAGGAGAGCGGGAGGGGGTAGGATGGGGGAGCTATGGTATTCTGAGTGAACCAAACTGGTAGTGGAAGAAAGAAGTAGGAACACGAAAAGAGGGAACGAAAGGGATAGTTTTTTCGTCTTGTTCCTTAGTTCAAAGGTTTCACATTAATATATTTTTGTATGGGTCCCTGAAGTAAGTTTCGGAATGGCGTGGGGTTACAGCTGATTACCACCTTTTTTTGGTATGCCGACTCGTCTATCCGTTTAAGAACCAATCGGTAGTCCGAATCGTGGTCGTCACATGCGACCATTATAGATCATACTATGTGGGCTTGGTATAAAGTGAAACTGAACCGATGTTGGCCCCTCGCGGCCAGTCTTTTTTATTTTGTAAATGATATGGGTTGGTCTTGTTTGAGTTCCTGCCCAGTGCGTAGCCCCAATTTATTATGCAGTTGTGTTACTCCAACTAGTAGTGTTTCGTCCAAGCTACTACTTTTAAGTTCATGTGAGAAGACTTAATTTATCAAGCTAACCGTCTTACGAATAATCCGAGATGTACCGGGAAATTATCGTTGGTTAACATCTCAAATGTGCTATAGGACCATAAAATGAAGCTAAAAGGTTTGGTTTGGATAGAGTTCCTGGATGGGGGGGGGGGGGTCCACCAGATACCTTCCGTAGATACTCTACTCTTTGGTCGACCATCATTAATTTTATGTGTATCTATGGGCGTACCAAAATCCCTTTTTATAACCTTTAAATCAAACGAATTGAAAATCGGTGTCAAAATTCACGATGGGGATTGGGGTCCTAGTCAGTTAAAAGACGATGAAATCTTTATATTTAACTAGGGTTTCATCCCCTTTATAATGTCTTATCACCTTTCTGTGTTCATTGCAAATCAATACATACTCATAGCCAATAAACATCTAAACAATTGTGACACTGGATTGGATTCTTAATTTGTATCTTCTATTGTATTTTTAGTCTGAAAAACTTTACTTCTGGTCATTATCTGAATCAGAGTATTAACATTAAAAGAGCAGTATCTGCCCCACTTTGCTGTGCTTGAAATGATAAGACCAAATCACAGCTAGTTGTGTTGAGTCTCATTTACAATCCATGCCTCAAAAAAGTGGGTAACAATCAGAACAAAAATTGTTAATATTCATTTCAAAATAATTCATTCCTTACTTGGCAAGATATTAAAGACAAGAACATGCTTTTCCAAATGGTGTTTTGTTCATCTTAATTTGATTTTTGTTCACTCCAAAGATATAATCAATTAAAATTACTTACTTTGCGATGCCCAAAATCGATTTGTGCCACTTTCATGCAATGTGCAGAGTTGTTTCGTGACAGTTTGCATGCTCTTTAAGCCGCAAAAGATTTTGACCTCCACAAAAGAAACAAAACACAGATTAATGTAAACCAAAGGATTCTAGTTTAATTAGACACAAGGTTTTTAAAATAGTCAACATATTCATTTCACACAATGAATAAATATCTTCTTTTTCATACATAACAACAATAAAAAATCTGTAGTTGTGCACGTCAATGAACTGGAGCTTTGAATGTATTGACAAAACTTGGATAGCTGTTAAAACGTGCCAGATGAATGTAATTGCACCAAAATAAAGCCAAAGAAATGGTTTTAAATAATATTGCATAATTTTGTGCATTTTACTAATTGTTGAAGTCAAGAAAAATTTGAATTTGGAAGCAAAGTCAGGTGTTTGGTAGGAATTTGCCTTTCATGATACTTCAAGACCAAGAGAAGATAATCAGTAGCTTCCGCACAATGCATTGCTTCCAATGCTAGGTTTTAGTAACAGCTACTGATGCGAATCGTTAAGAGATGAAACATGGCTAATGACAGTACTGATAACAAACTTGCATTTTAAGAAATGTTTTTTCATCTCCACTATTCACTGACTAACCTGTACAAAATCCTCCATTGGAAGCAATTCATTGTGGGAAGATACGGTATCTATCTTATTCTTCAAGACCATAAAAAAAAAACCCCTCCTCCAGGTTGCTGTCAACGTCATGCTTCTCTCTAACAGACAATAGTATGTTGACTGTTATTCACTTTATCTTAATCTTTAAAACGCCGAAAGCTACTTGATCATAACTTCCACATTACGTAACTCGTTTTGTATCTTTAGAGTTTCTTATGAAGTTAATATCCCTTTAAAGAATTCATATCTGTTAAAGTGTGTATAACTTATGTTTAACAACTCTTTCACCATTTTTCACTCAACCAGAAAGGGCACAAATTGATTTTTGTGTTCCGCAGTGAATTGGAGTTCTCTCGTTTGAGACAAGCAAATGAAGATAAAACAAAAAAGACTGGACATCTTTGTGCTTTCTCTCTAATCTGATTCTGAAACACTTACTGATGTTTGAGATTACTATTGACAAATAAAATCGTTTTGAGTGTACCATTTTTTTTGAGACAGCTGTATTGTGAAAACCAGAAGAAAACAAAAATATCGACAACGACAACGGTTTTTTAAACACACAACTTGATTTGGATTAATTTCTTACTAACTACTTCTGGTAAAATTTACAAATTTAATTGCGGGGCAAATATATTTTCTTTAAATCTAGTTTTACATGGTATTTCTATGGAGAATGGCATATAGAGGGTTCTATAACATACAAATCATGAACTTTTGTAGCCTATATATATGGGGCAAGATTGCTTGCAATGGAATTGTCTGTATTTTTTTGCAGATATAATAGCTATTGTACTGTCCCTACTTTATATCCGTTTTCAAATTGTGTTTGGCCACTGCTTAAAAGTTCTAAATAAAGAGACCATTTGCATAGGGTCAAACAGCTGGTGTCTATCTCTTGTACTTGTGACATTGCCACGCAAAAATTACATTTTTGTTTTGTTTTCATTTGATCCACCCAAGCCAGATGATCTTTACACAGTGTCGATACCAGTGGGACCCACAGGTAGGATATAGGAATCAGTCATTCAATACAAAAGGTTCCAACCAGGGGGTAGGACATGCCAACTTAATAACAACAGTGGATTCAATCGCATCAACCTCTGGTGTCACGGTGCCGAGTGCTAGTCTTTTCAAAGACTTGACTGTAGAAAGGGCGCTCTACGCATATCGGGACGGTTACAGATAACTTGAACAAAAATATCTGGTCACAAATATTTTAAATTGAAATTTTAATTATTAAACATTTTAATTTGCAGCATTTTGGAAAATACGAAAGTTCACCCATACCCCCGCGGATTTTGAATTCGATAAGTTATTCCAAAATTCTCATGATATTACTAGATTTATAGAACAACAAAGGTTTAAGAGGTGATTTGGCAGATTCACTGAGGTCAGGCCTCCGTTTCCTTTGAGGGCCTGGTACTGGTATCGTCCTGGTAACCAGTAGTACCCGTCCAGTGCCGAGTTGTGGGCGGTTAAACCGGCACCCCCATCTGGTTTCTGTTAGGAGGTTAGCTGGTTACCCCTGGTAGAGAGATGAAAAAGAAGATCTACCCCTACAAGGGCGTCAGCTCTGGAGAGCATACTGGCGGCCATCCAGCACATTCTGCCTTGCATTGTGGGCGTTTTTTGCCCAAGGCAGGCCCCACCAGCCGACAACTGTGGATTGACGTCCAGGAAGGCATCCGGTCAATTATCTTTTGGCTTCGCATAACCATCCTCACACGCATATTGCCGAGTGAGGTGTAAGTATCCACCCCGGCCACCCTCGTTAACATGGGGACAAACCGGATTTAACACTTGGTATAACTAACTAACTAACTGGGACCCCGAGACTGTCGTAGAAATTGCACGTTAGAATTCCATAAATTACCATTTGGAAATCTCAAATGCCCAAAATCCGATAGCAGGCCATTCCTGTCCCCTGGTTACAACCGTAGGCCCCCCCCCCCTGCAAACACTGTTGTGTTGGGTGGGCATCACTTAGCAAAATAAAGTGCATCATAAGCTGATGTTATTAAGTCTTTGCTGACTGCATACCAAATTCTTTCTATGAGTACCCTTGCATTAGCTGTGGAGTAACCTCCCCACAAGGCATATGGGTTTTACCACACATCGCCAGCTGGAAAATGGGGCATCATCACCTAGGGGTACATTCCCGTACCGTTATAATTAACCACTATTTTTGCCCCATGGTGAGCACTTGTGAAACCTATTCCCATGCAAATGAAGCTTCGACGGCTGTTTGAAAGTCTCATTATTATGACAAATGAGAATAAAAACAAAAAATATCACCGGCGAACAAACTTTTGACGACTAAGTTGGCGTATTTATGGCAAGCCTATCTACATCCTGGGTATGAAATTTTAATTTTCATAAAAATCTTTTTTACACTCTTTCTTTGGGAAATAACTATATAGGGGCCTATAACATACCAAATCATGACCTCTGTAGGCCTATATGCCAAGATTCCCGCAATGGATTTTCGGATTTTTGCGGAGGTAATAGTGTCTTGCAATGTCCCTAAATACTATTAATCTAAGCCAATAATATAGGACCTGGAACAAATTGCAACATAAGGTTTTTTGGTATACTATTGTTACAATAACCCTCTGAACATTATATACAAAATCGGCCAAAATCGTACACATGGGAAGTGGGCTAAATTAAGCATAAATCCAAAAATGGCCGCCAAAGTCAACTTTGAGGCCCTGTATCTCCTAAATGTTGGTTTTAGACCCACAAATATTTATTAGTTATCCACTATGACACCGAAGAATACAATATCTTGTTAAAAACGCACTATGACTTGTCTATGACGTGTCTATGACGTAAACACACAATATGACGAATTAGTATGTATTATGTATAATTATTACGTCTCGGGATGTTTAAGTAGTTTACGCAGCTTGTTCCAGGTTGTAAACATCAGTGACCACATAAAGCACGTGGATCTACTGTAGGGGATCGACTATGGGTAGATCTACCTGGGTGGAGTCTACTGTAAATGGGTCTACTGTGGGCGGATCTACGGTAGGGGGTGGATCTACTGTATGCCGGTTCATACTTGGGGCGGATCTATACTGCGGGCGGATCTCTGCAGGTTGGATCTACTGTTTGCAGATAATCAATGGGAAGATCTACTGTTAACGGCATCTCTAAAGGTGGATCTACTTTATCGGATGAAACTCCAGACTATCTATTTATAATGAATATTGACTGAAAAGATACACAAATCATAAGCACATGAGAAACAATATAAAGGAAACATTACGTGAATGAACTGGTGGTAGTGGAACAAAGCGGAATCCCATTGCGTTGGTCGACCCAAGTGCTATTTGGGAGCTTGTTCTGAAAATATTACATCCTAAGTAGGGCTGGTATCGGGAAAGCATTTTCACTGTCGACAAACTCAACAAAAGCGAACGAGCCCGAAAAAATCGCACTGCGACACCAGTGTCTGCAAAGTTTAGCTTAGGCCTATGGTGAATTCATCACTGTTTTCGGCTCTGTAATGTAGCGTCACCTTTTTTCATCAACATTTTATGACAGTTGTGCATAAAATAATTAGAAACGTTAGGGAGATTCTAAACTTGCAACGAAATAGACTATTTACGCTAGGCTATGGCTACTGAAACCAATTAATTAAACATCAATATGGCAATGCGTTTTGAAGTGGGGCTTGTTCAGTGCGTTTCGTCTGCAAACTTCAAGTACCACGCCTATTAAAAGGCCGACTCAGAAATTACCTGAGGAGGGCGCACTCAAATTTTCAAACAAATCATGTTTTTTGCATATACATAATGCTTGTCCATATATAATCACTATGGGAAATACCTAAGCCTGTCAAATCGAATCTGTCAGATAGAAAACAGGTCGCGGAGGGCGGGGGGGGCGCGCGCCTCCCCCGTTAAATCTGCGAAATCTTGCAAAATCAACCAACAATTTGGAACAGTTTGCTTTCAGCCCCCGGTAATTTGGACGTTTTTCAAATCCTGGATCCGCTCCTGAAAATCACAACCTTGTTACTAAATTCCGATCCGGAAAGTTTGGTACATACACGTTCTCCTATGACATGTTATACAAAGCATATAATGTTTTCCTGCATGAAAATACACATCCCATTCATTTCATCTTAACTTTGGAATTAGCATTTTATGTTGCTATCTTATTTCTAGTTGTCCTATTTTTATTTCTAGGCAAAATGTTATATTTCGAATCTCTGAGTCATCCTTGAAAAACCTTTTATTTTTTAAAAAAAAAACCTTCCACTACACATACTAGCATATGAAAAGTTAACATTATTCTGAAAGGAAATTGTCCAATACCTTTCCGATATGTTATCAAAATTGGCAGTAGGGCTAGTTCTTAAGCAGTTACTTGATAAAAACACGATGAAAAAAGCGACAAAAGTGGTATCTCTATGATTTTGGGAGCAACTGGTAACAAATGGCACAAATATGCATATATTGCATAAATCCCTTAAGACGCTTAAACAATTTTGCAAGTAGATTCTGCTGAAGCACAATCGAAGTAATTTGCAAAGTAAATCCAATAACCATTCAATAAAATTTGTAAACATTACTGTGTTCTAAGCCCTTGTGAAAATTGTTTTACTGTAATTACAAGTATGAATTTACAGTGTCGCATGCTCAAATTGGCAGGTCACATGTTAGCATCAACAAGGTCATATGGATTAAAGAGAATACCCATGTTTTTGTGTCCCCATTGTATACGCAAATCCCAATTTGTTCATTAATCATTATTTATTACATTATCTTTAGAGTCCCACCAACAATAGTTATGGTCTCTAATAAAGGGCAATTAATTGGTTTATCATATATATCATTCAAATTTGTTATTGTTTAAGATAAAGAAAACAAATAAGAGCTTAAGCTTCTATTCTCCCATTTACTTCACATGGTACTCTGTCCCAATCTCCGTGTCCCATTGCTGGCTCCACCCTCCACATTCGTTTTACTCAATAGTCTTAATTTAACTTCAATAAGATAAGATGGACGTTTTTTATTTGTTTTAAACCAATTTAAAATTAAATTAACTTTAAAATTGAGTCTTACTTGGAATATTCAACAGCCCACCCTAGAGTAAAGCCCAATTCAAGACACATGGCCATATAAAACTTACGCTGCATGCTAGAGTAGTGAAATACCATGATTACAAATCTCATATAATGTGTTCCTGGTATTGTTTTTTGATTTTCCGTTTTTTTTGTCACATATTCGATTTACCAAACGCTTGGAGGCAGGTTCACAATTGGCTTGATACCCAACGATGCGATGGAATACAATTTTCTTCCCTTTCCTGATTGGCAGCAATTGATAATGGGCATCTGCACCTTGAGATGTATTTAGGTTATTTAGAGTGCCATATAAACCTACTTATGTTGTCGTTATCATTATTCATTTTGTTATTACTGTTATTTGTTTGGTGCTGCTGTATGTTTGTTTTTATAGCACGTTTACGTCATATACTATCATTATTAGAGACCAAATCATAGTTACGTACATGCGTTCCTTTGGTCACCCTTATGACGTAATGGACGTTAAATTTTTGCATGATGACGTCACGGGTACGTCATAATGTTTTTTTAACCAGCTGATATCGATTCTTTGGTATCATATTTCTATCTATTCATAAATATATATTTATGGAGTCTAAAACCAACCGTTTAAAGAGATACAGGGCGTGAAAGATGGTCTTTTGGCGGCCATTTTGGATTTATGCTAATAAGCCCACTTCCCCCCCCCACTTCCCGATTCGATTTTGGCCATTTTGGATATGGATGTTCGTAGGGACAATACCAACAAGATGAAACCAAAAAACCTTCTGTTGGCATTTGTTCTACTAGGTTCATCATAAGTTTACTGACTACTACTATATCAGTTTCAAAATTGTGGTCGCCATTGCTTAAATTGCTCTAAAAAATAAAAAATTATTAATTTTAAGCTAATAAAATGAGCTTTGTGCTCTGTATGATTATTTTAGGAATCTTCTACATTAACATATTAAAAAAAGGAAAAAAAATTATTTATATTTTTTTAAAGTAATATATAGGCGGGGGGTTTTGAATGCTCATCTGAGATCCAATATTTTCTAGCCTTGAAAATGATTAGAAAAGAGTAACACAATGATTTTGGTGCTGTTAGGAGCCAAATTGTTGCTTACTTCCTGCAAAGGTACTCCACTTCTGGTGGTCTCTATAGGTTTTGATGGCCGCTTGGGTTATAAAACAGAGATTTTGAAAATGTATTTTGGTCCATTGCGTTGTGGTGCATTTCATAGTTTTCGTAGAATCAATCTGAAATGCTTAACCATGTGTGGCTAAACCTGGATTCCTGTAGTGGCAAGGAGTTGTACAGTCCCTGTGGCCAAATTAAGATTCAACGACTTAAAGGGAAGTTGAACTTGCAAAGGATGGGCCCTGGTTTAAATTGTATATGTTTTTACAGACATTTTACTGTTATTTATTTATGAGATGATGATGAATAAAATGAGAGAAAAGTGACTTTTTAAGCACTTTTCCTGACTTGGAATCGCCCCGGCCCGGCGAATTGGAGGATTTGGGCGCTGTTTATTATGACGTCACGTTGGTTTCTCATTCTTACCCCAGGGCAAAACCGCCATAGGATGATTGCATCACATTATTATTTGTTCTAATCGGAAGGGAGTGATAGGACACCAATCCAATGCCAATCTGCTAGATTATGTTCTGGCCATCTTCTCATACGTCAATCGGACTTACAGAAACTGGGCAGAACTGGTTGCATGTTGTGTCCCATGTCATTATGGACCTTTGTTATTTCCAGAGAAGATCGCCGTGTGTAATCCCACGGCCAATGCGTTACCAATGCGGTTGGCAGATCCGCCGACTTGCCAAGAATGCACTACGTGGATTTTGGGTTCCTAACCGGAAATCATTTTTTAAAACCAAAATTCCTATCCCACAATGGCACCACGATGTACTGAGTAATTTGCTCACTCCATGCACGCTCGTGGTTTAGGGCGCCCTCCTTAAACTACGCGCACATTTTGTGGCGCAAAAATTACAAGGCAATCAAAGAGTACTCGTTACTGGTATTTATGTACGGTTTTCGCACAGGTTTAAGACAGAAAAATGACCGTATGACACCAAAAACCATAGAATTTATTCCGCCTATTTATTTTTATAATAGAGTGAGCGTGTTGGTAAATTTATGGTAAAGATATAACAACAAACTCCGGATCGGAAACCCAAAAATACCTTATAATACGGATATCACATATCTTTCTTGGGAGAAAATCTTCCGGGGATCGATCTCTGGCTGGTTTCAAAGAACTTTTGCAAGACTAACCCAATTTTCAACTGGGGACCTATGTTTTATTTTGTGAGTCCTTAAGTTGCAAACAGAGCAAAATAACATAGAGATGAACTAAGGGACGTATTCAAATCACTACAATTCACATTTTACTGTACTTATCACGGCGCTCAAATGTGTGACTTACGAGCGGGGACACAATGTTTGATGGGCCCAATGGCCACACACAATGAAATGTTGTTAAAGAATTGATGGTTGAATCATAGGATGTACACTAGATCTTCTCTTGTTATGTCCTTAGCTTTCGAAGCTCTGGTAATATCCCACCGTGAAGCTCCAAACTGAGTGTGATGCATGAACGTGAAATTTACTTACGGGAATCGGCAGACTGCAGTCAGAGGCCTGGCCAGATCCGTTGCAAAACTGGTAACCACCGTGAAGTCATCGTCAAAACCATGTTTGCCAAACTCTGTTTAAACAGTTTCTCATTGCTTGGAGCTACTTTGGGTGGGTGATTTTTTCAATCTCCTCTCTCAACCACAGTGCATCAATTTTTTTATAACACCATATCCCAATATAAGCCCAAATAATAGAGCCCTTTTGACTTTTCTTTAAAAAAATCACAGCTAGCTTGTAACAGGCACAATAAAATAATTTTTCGCCTTCACATATTGGGTAATGGTACAATTCCTATCTATCAATTTTACTTTTTCCACAATATGGCTGATATCTTTCTTACTTGTATTGTTTATTATTAGGCATCCACCAGGGAGCTTTGATCCCCCTGCTAATCTTGTAGCCACGCGCTACAGGGGTTGCAAGCATTGTGCGAGTTCCGGTAAGTGACTGTTGGGCGTGCAAGGTTACGTTTTAATTGCAAAAATCAATTATTCCCTGGCTTTAAAAAGCAATGGGGGAGTGTGCAACAGCAGCAGGATTCCCTTGGTGTGTATAGGTGCGGTGTTCATTTGGTAAAGTTGAACTGGTTTGGTGCATTATTCTGTGCAAATGCTTTGCCATATTAGCTTCATTCTGGTCACGAGACCCCTGATACTGACCCAGGCTAATAATTGTGTGCACACATGACCTCTCAAGACCGTATGTGGACCTTTTAAAAACCCCAATTTCCTAACTTAGTTGTTGGGATAGTTCAACTTGGGTTGGGTTTGACTAAAACGATGAAATTCTACTCAAATACCAATGTCCCACTTGGGACAAAACTGGTATTGGGTAGATGGTGTACATACATGTAATCATGTGCACCGTTAATTATCATTAAGACACTATCAGTGATTTGAAAAATATTTGAAATTTTCTGGAACAGCTTCAAAGTGAAGAATAGTCTGTAGAATTCTCATAAGTTCCTTTTCCAAGGTAGAATGACAGAAGGAAGAAAAAGGCAGTGTTTCATGATACGATTCCCCATTCAATTACGTGTTTGTATTAAGTGTCCGAACGGACAGTAATGACTACATTTTCCGATTCCTGGCCGTTTTGAGGTTGCCTCCTGGTCTTTCATTTGCAGGGTATGTTTAGGATACCTGTACTTGTTACATCAATGCCAAAAATCTATTTTTGATTATTTTTTCGATTTTCTGATTTAGCAAATCACTGAATGTGTCTCTATGATTGTGCATATTATTGAGTTGATTAATTGAGTTGATTATGAGGTTTGATTTTCCATGTGTGCTTCTGATTGGCTCATTCCTAAAAAGTGCATGTCTACCAGATCCCATGCTCTCAATTTTTGATGAACTTGATATTGGATTGTTGTTCCTGCAAGTAAGGCCCATGCACTGTGTCCATCACCACTTACACATATTAATGAGGTCATTTGCATATTTGACAACATGCTGTAGCTCCAATTTGCACGCCAATACTAGATCGGATACCTCTGGATAGCCATGGAGTACCCCTCCCTGCATGGGGCCACAATTGTGGGTTACAAAGTACGGGTATCCATCCATCCTTGGTTAACACATGTACCTTAACCACTTATGCATTACTGTGTGAAGATACTCCCACTCCTTTGATCAAATGAACTTTTTGGGTTCCATGTTGATTATTTTTTAGTATCTTATCCATTATTTTACATTGGGCCCTTCCGTTTTACATTGTACTACAAAAGTTGGTTTGTGGGGATTTTACACAAAATGTCAATATTATAATCTTGAAACTGCTTAAATCAAGTAAAGAAATTTTGAATGTTTGGTACTGTCTGTCGTCCAATTAAGCGTGCCTACTTGGCAGCTGGTAGGGGAGTTCCTGTGAGGGTACTCCAGAGTAGCTGCATAGGTTGCCTACTTGTGTACTTCATCACCTGGAAAGGCAACTGCAGAGTACACTATGGGTACTGCTAGACGTAGCTGCTGTCCACCCCCTGGCTGGTTACACCATACGTCATTTGGCTGTGCTTTCTACTACTCCTTCATCAATAGAACATCAAGGGGTGCCACTACGAAAACTTCGCCGTTGAAGCTATTTGATATTTCGTTCACTGATTCGCTAAATCCTTCAGTCCTTGAAAACGAATGGACTTATCCGCAATGTTGTTAGTTATGAAATGAGGACGGGGACTCAGGCTACAAACAGTTAATGAGCACTATCTAAGCGTGCCTGTGAAGACACTCTCCCGATCGGGGCTTCTTCAATTAGGGTGGCATGCAGTAACATTCAAAATTTCGAAGGGTTGAATCTCTGCAATACTGGAAAAAAACAAGAAAACACCATAAGTTTATTACAACCGTCAAGTCGACTATGGTTTGAGTATCGAAGGTTAAACCGTCCGGATTGCTATAAAAAAGTCGGCTTATGAAAAATGTTTGAATATATGATTAGAAGGAAATAAGTTCGAAATATTACTTTCAAAATGTAGCGATCAAAGGCCAAAGAGAGGAAAAACTGGATACGGAACGATACAGTAAATCCTCTGAAATTTCCTCAATAATTCCCGATTTGACGGGACAGTAGCCATCAATATGAATGGTTTATTTGCTACACCTATCCTTACGATTGCCATGTGGGGAAATTTTTGCAGCTTCTACCCATGTAAATACAACATTTCCAATATCAAAAACCGGCTGTTTCCAAATATTCTTACTACCCAACGTCATTTAATGAGCAGCCCTCAATCGGCAAAATGTCCTACACAGTTTTCAAAGTGGTGCCATGGGTAGAGCTAAGAGTACACATGGAGAAGCCCTGGTTCAGGGAGTGATTGGCTGTTTATTGCTTAAAGCAACTGTACAAGTGTTTTGCACTAGGTTTTTCACTCACCTTTCCTATCCCCAGTATGGCAAAAAATGTAAGTGTAAAGAAATTGAGCAATGCTCTCCTCATCTGTGTTTTTTTCAGCCTCGGTGTTCATGCCTGGTAATCCGTCACTTATCTTATCTACCACTTGCTCACATGTATGAAAGACTTTGTCAGGTAAGTATTTAATTAGTATCAATATTTTACTAAGTGTGGTTTTCTTAGTAGACCCACATGCATTTTTTTAGAGCCTTCTAATGGCATTTACATATTTTGTTTATTTGATGCATGAGTATTTTGGTGGTGTTATCTGTCAATAACCATTCCCATGTGTTTAAAATCCTACATCAATATTTTTTGTTTTATAAGTTAATAATTTTCCAGAAAACAAGTTTTTGCAACTTTGGATTTTTTGCCTATCAATGGTCATATTTTCACAAAGTCAGAAAAGGATTCATTGATTCTGAAAAATACAGAAGAGAAAGGCCTGTCTTACTCAGCAGATGTCATGAAAAATCTATGCCTAGTTTGATACCTGAATGAACACAATATTATTTCTTGTGTTCTTGCTCCCAGGCTATGATGACCATGCATGGAGGAGAAATAGCCTTCTATCGGGGTGATGTGAAGAAAATCATGGATGATTTAAGATGACCCGTCCACTGGATTCCCCTCTGTGCCTAGGTTACTCAAACAAGTGTACGATAGGGTTGAGAGATTGTTAAAGGGCATTTGTGATTCCACAGCCTCGGCCCCCGACTTACCTACAATATGTTGAATTTTATCTCATCTGACCGTTCGCCTTAGTAATCCACGTGTGTCTAATCTTACGTACAAATATGGTCGCATCTGTGAGAAATTCGCATTTGTATTGATCTGTACGTAAACGGACGAAATTACAACACATAAAGCCTATGGGACCGAGGAAGCAATCATTGCTCATACCATAAACCCCGCAAGATCGATCAGCTTCAAATTTTAAGAATAAGCGTTTCTTCAAGGATATCTAATGATCATAGAATAAAACAGAAAGAAACCCACTAAATGCACCTTTAAAAGCATAGGTTATATTAAGATTTTAGTATCTGCTATGCCTTAGCTGTCAGGATGAAGGTTTCCAAAAATGTCAGCATTTTAGCCCCTGGCGTTAAAAGCCATGGGTTATTTTTTGACTGTGCGCTTTTGTGGTCTATTTTTCCAGTTTTGGTTAGGTTACCCCTGAGGTTAAACAATAGTTTCACATTTTTTTTGAAGAGCACCCGCATTTTCAAAGTTATCTATTTTGCACAGCTATGTTGGTAATTGGTCGAGAACTACACCGGCGAACGAGAATGCTAAAAAATGCGTATTTATCATTATAAAATAATCGATTTTTGTAATTAGAAAGTGGGATCCTAGATTTTACTTACACAAGCTGGAATGCCCTAGTTTAATGTCCGTACATGATGACATAGTGCCACCTCAGAAAATGACCTTTAACTTGCCTTGCCTGAACCGACGGAACAACTAAAGCTGAGCGTAGATCGTCCATGGCACTATTTCCCGACAATTTCATATTGCCAAAGGCCGTTTTCATCAGCCGGTGAATTATTATCGTGATCCCAATATTAATATTCTCGTTACAAAAATCCTTTGTTTGTGACACATAGACATTGTAGAGCTTAACCATTCACAAGGTATAGTTACTAGCTATTTACCAATGCAACGTGTAAAAATCTCAATTTTTTTTTGAAAATTGGGGCCACTCTTCAAAAAAATGTGCTAATTATTGCTTTAACGGTTGTTTGGTGTAGGTTGTTAACAAAGGGAACCTGTAACAGTCCCAATGTCCAAATTTTCCAAACTGATATGTGGGTAGTGGTGGATGCCAGTAGTGGTGTCGTCATTGTTTGTGCATACTAATGAGCTCATTTGCATATTTGCTCCCTGCCAGGGGATCTTGCACGTTTTAACTTGCAGTATTTTTTAGCATTTGTATACTGGAGGAAAGAAATCAAAAGTAGTGCACTTTGTATGTTGGTAGAAATGAACTTATATAGTACCGATTACTGTGAGCCAAGAGGGTGCTATGACCAATCCATAATGCAATGCAACATGGCCTATACTTACCAAACACAATATCAGTACTTAAGGATAAAAATGTTCAAGAAATATTAAGGACCACACTTGATTTCATGAATCATGAAACATTGCTTCAGTACTAGCACTTTGTGGCGTAAAAGAATGTTACATGTCAGGATTTTCATTTTGTTAGGAATACAAATTCTGTGAGATCACATGACCTTAGTGACGTGAAATTTCCCAAACTGGGCATTGTGGGATGGACTCAATCACCCTCTGATTTTCAAGCAGCTTTTTGTTTCCCTCGGACGGTTCAGCAAGGTGTTGCTGCAAGTAATGGGTTAAGAGATCACTTTTTAACATGGCAATCAACAGCAAGAAGAAGGAACTGGCAAAGTATGTGAAGTTAGCATTGATTTTTTTCAAATCTCTTGAAGAATAAGTTTTTCTTATGCTAACAGAGACCTTGCATGGTCTGTTTAAAGTAAATGTATTTGGCCCCAGGCCTCTGGGGCTAGTCTGTTAAGTTTCTTTAGCATGCGCACAATATGAGATCGAGTTGAAGATCATATTGCTATCAATATTACGTTATAACATCTGTAAGAATATTAAAAAAATCAACATTCTTTAATATAGTTGTGAAATGTTATGAGGTAAAAAAAACCAGCCTGTTACAGGGAACACCTAATTGAAAAAGTGCCCTGACCTCTCAGGTCCATGGTGCCTTCTAGTCTTCACGGTCCAGTAGCTTGAAAAAAACGGGGGATACTATCCTAATCTCCTGACGATCAGGTAGGCGATATGAATGATCTTCCGTCAGAATGTTACTCTTATAGGTCTGAGATGGTTCCATTGATGAATAAAATGCCTTTTAAAAATAATCTCGCCCATTTTGTACAGGAAAGATGACTGGCATGTGACCGGTGTGACCAGTATAGTTGATTGTACAACTAACCCCTACGCTCACTTAAATATCTCAAAGTATTCCTATTCTCCATAACTGATGTAATTTTATTTCTTTGTTTGCTTTGTTTTCACTACACAGAGGCATTGTGAGAAGAGATAGCATTTGGGATAAACCTTGTCTTCCAAGTACTTTTCAGGTAATTAAAGTTTCATGAAATATGATAATATCCACAAGTAGGCCTTCAAAATGTTCTATAGTCCAAGGACAAATGAAGTTATTGTTTTGGCCTCAGATGTAAGTTTCCCATCAATTGTACGCATCAACTGATTTGTGTGTGTGTGTGTAAACATTTGTAGGCAGAGGCGTGTACAACACCCGCACATGTGCGCACACACCCACAAAGGTTTCTTTTAATTTTGTCAAGGACTAGAATCGCTCCTCTACCAACCCATCTTGTGCAAAGTTGGTATAGCGGCCGTCCTAGTAATACGGAGGTCGCCGGTTTCGAATCCGCCAAGTGCATATGGGTTTTTTCAACACTTTTTTTGTGCGCTTTGCCATCTCCAGGGAAATATTAATAAATACCCAAGGACTATAATCGTCAGTCACAAAAGCTGGGTTGGTAGAAAGGCGATAGATAAATTCTACAACCTATTACTTTAAAGTTGCCCAAGCGAGATTTCAAGGCATTCATATTTTCTATTTCTGTCATATGTAATGGTTTTATATAGATTAGAACATTCCATATATTATTTCTTACCTTGTATTCGGCTAAACCAAAATTGCAACAAAAGGTGATTTTGATTTGCTTTTATTTCAATATAAAACAATTTTCCTATTTGCTCCTATAAGAAAGTTCAACACTTTTGTACCAAAGAATTCCTCAGCTTAATCCGTTCAAATGGGATATTTTCATATACAGCTTTCATCAGTGCAAAAATCAGAATTTTCACATTTTTTTTTAGGAACACCTGTTATGTGAAAGTCTCCTCATTGCACCTTAATCTGGTGCTTTTTAATCAAACACAACATGCATTGCATGAAGTTGCCCCGTTCGATCCAACCAACAGACACAAGGTTTGGTGTTTACTACTTCATTGCACATGCCCGGCTTTTTGGGGTAAAGATAAAAACTGAATCAATTATTGGTCACTATTTGTTCTCAGGATTAATGGGAGGTGAGCTTGAGGTGATGATTCTCTGTGTCTGCCCTTTGTCTGGTGATGTCCAATGACATTCTGAATGTGGCTTTTGGTTGCCATGTGAGTAGCCTTTCCCTCAACTAAAAACAGTTGACATTTGCAACCTTTTTTGTATCGAAAGTGAAACTGTTTGCTTGTTGTGTTAAGCTACCACCAGATTTTTTAGTCATACAAAACAGGCAGGGTGTCTCAGAAAGTGTTACCCTCCATAACACACTTTTTGCTTCTTAACCATTGCTTGTCCTTGTTTTAGCTTTATATTATGAGAATATTACTTTTTTTTATTAACATATGATGAAAACAAGAAAGAAAATCGTGGAAAAATAACCAATAAGGACAATTTTCCCTAAAAAGATGCCCTTGTAGTTTAGTTTGATCAGTTGTACTGTTCGTCTGTCATTTCTTGAAAATGTTGAAAAAGGGGATTACTCTACTCTGTGACCAAGTAGTCACATTCTTTGATCACTCTTGTCCCTTAGGTTGAGGTTTACTGAGTTAGAATATGGAAGGGCAAGTGTTGCAGCTTGCCATACAAGCAAACAACCATTACGCGGCCCCCGCGTCACATACTGACGTATTTCCAAAATACGCATTTCGAGACAAATGGATTTGCAAGATTTTGCGATTTTAATTGCCCAATATGTTAATTAAAACATATATTTGCATTAAAACCTAGTGGAAAGTCGCGAAATAAGTTAAATTTCAAATATATGTTAACTCATAGCTTCCAATTTATTTAGATATGCGAAAAAGATTATGGTTTGAAATAAAATACGTCGCTATGTGAAAAACGACCAGAATAGCCCAATTTGAACGTTGTAATATAACAAATAGACGCGCCAAACTACGTAGTTATGTGAGGAGTGTGCGCAAAATTATGCGTCACTATGTGAAAACGACAAACAAAATACCATTCTACCGTGAACTGCAAAATACGTGCACAACTACGTCATTATGTGACGCGACGAATAATTCAAAATGTAGAGACGATGCTATGGGCCTGCCCACTGCGCAGTATAGATATTCGACAATACGTGCTTGTGATGCGGACAGTTTAACGTTTTGTAAAAAGTCATAATAGTTAATAATATTTACTAAATTAAGCCACTTTGAGGTTTAAAATTGGTGATATGTGGAATAGTACATACAAACATTATGTCAAATGTTACTTCCAAAAAGTCCAAAATGTCAATGAGTCATAGGTGACGCGGCCGACGATCATTACATTATTTACTCTCTTTCACTGCAGGTAGTAAGGTCCTATGGTCGCCGAATCCTCTGTAGCCACTACATTCACAGTCCAGGGGACCACAGTCGCGTTAAGATTTGTAGAATGTAGGAAAGATGGTTTAGAGCAAAAGAAAAAATGGCATATATCAAGCTTATATGCCTATTGTTTATTGGAATAATTTGTTAACCAAAGTAGGGATTTCTTTTTGGTCTTTTTTCCTATATAACATTATGCTCCAGTGCAGCTTTGGGAGATTGATGAACAATATAGGCTATCTAATCACATTATCTGCATTAACCCTTAAGGACAGTGTTTACCCCCTTAAGGTCCGTATGAGACCAAGTCTAACTTTAGACCCGGTCTAAGTTTAATTTAGTTCCCTCAGGGAAAGACCATTTCCTTTACACCTGACTACGGGGTATTTTGTCTATTTTCATTGAAATTTGCATTTAAATCTTTCATATTTGCTAGCTACTTTACGAAGAAAGTGTGATTAACTCTCAACTTGAGAGTCAAACTAAAATTTTGACTTAAACCAGGTCTATCTTTCTATCAGTAAATAAATACGAAGAATCCGATTATGATATCAGATAAATGTGAAACTTGCCACTTTTTGAGAAAAATACAAAAAAAGCAAGATTTTTGTCCCCAAATTTTTTTCAAGAAACAGCGTAACAAAAACAATTTCATTTTCATGATTTCTCATATTATTTTTATAAAGCGATAAAATTGTCTAGGAACTGGTTTCTGCCCCTTCTCATTTTTGAATAAAGCTTTTTTCGAAAATTAAGAAACTGTTTAAAAATGTGATTTGTACTTTTCTTTCTCAAATTGAGTACATTTTGAAGATATCTTTTAATAGAATCGAAAATGAAAAATCAGAAACTGTTTCCTAGATAAGACCGATTGCTATCGTATTAAAGTTAAACCGTACCTTTTCAGTTTTTGGGGGTTATCTTGTCTGAAAATTTTTGCTACATTTAAACACACATCTGGCTTTCATTACCAGTCAATTCACCACACAATGCGATGCTGCGCATTGCGCTTGACGGCGGTGAAATGTGCTAAATTCCCGCCGTAAGACCATTTGTTTTTGTGACTTAACTGGTCAAAATAGCTGTTTTAAATTGGGCACAAAAATCCATAGCCCGGGGTTGTCTGCAGTGAATAACCTTTGTTTGGTAAAGATAGAACACATGTTCATGTAAAGTAGTTAAAAAAAACAGAAATTTCATGTAAAACATAAACACTATCCTTGACACCATCCTTAAGTGCCTAAGGCCTTCCTGTGCTCTTGTTGGTGTATAAGGATCCCCCTAAAAACCACTTTGCCATTGGAATTTTTAACCCAAAACTCTGATCATTTATGGGAGGTACGTCAACACGGCCACATAATAGGGAAAAAATAAATGGTTAAAAGATTCAAACTGCAGTCCAAACCTCTTTTATGATGTGTCAGCAATTTCTTTCTTTCTCTTCCTCCCCCACTCAAACATTAAAAATCACTTTCCCAAATGACTTTTTTCTGATATTTAGGCAATTACTAAATTCTAGGGTAAAAAGATAATGTTTAAAACCGTGGCTCCAAAAAAGGAAATCATGGGCCGCCACCCCTTGACGCACTTCAAGTGTTATACTCTTTCAATTTTTTATTTTTTCTGTAGGTCAATGTTGGAGCACAATTCCCAATGCATAAGATCAAACTAGCTAGTGGACATTCCAGAAATGGTATATTTTGGGCAGATAAGACCAAGGAGAGTAGAAATAACCACAAATAATAAACAAAAGAGAAATGATTATTTCCATGTGAATATGAGATATATAAGACAGTGGGAGTCCATAAACATGTGCAAGTTTCACAACCTTCTTTATCTCATCCAAGTTTGCTTGTTATGGTCTAAATTCAGTAAGGTGCAAACAGCTTTTATTTTGTAACTCAGCATTGGAAAGACTGCAATTATATTGTGTGA